>JAQIWK010000325.1:0-17978 GCA_034695265.1 Dissorhina ornata | reverse complement strand
TTAGTTATACCATTTTTTGGAGTAACTATAACACTACTTTTTTGTTTTATTTCTCGTTACTAATTTGTTACACGGTAGTAGTTTCGTATGAAAAATACATTAAACTTAACTTATATAATTGATACATACATCCAATTAAACATATTCTAAATAATGTTGTATTAAAAATATAATTTATATATTTTTTATTCATTTTAACAAGTTATTTATTTGAAAGTTTTTGTTTTAAAATATAAATTTGACTTGCATAAATGTTTTACTTATTATATGATAAATATAATCTATAATAATAGATATTTTATATTTCTGACAATGATTTTATAAAAAAACATAATTATATAGCAATTAAGTTATATTATGTAAAAACAAAAATAATTATAATGTAATTATGCAATTAGGACAATTTGATATTTTGTTTTTATGCTATTTTAGTTTTAAAAATTATTAATATATTAAATGAAATAAATTATAATTGATTTAATAGATGTTTTTTGAACAAATTGCAAAATGGTAATAAGAAAATAATTTATTTATAATTAAATATTATATTTTAATAAATATAATTTTTATTGAAACTTTAATTATATATTATTAATAAAAACAAAACAATATTCAAATATTAACATATATAAGTTAATATCAAGTTGTCTTATATAAATTTTTAATAAAAAAAATTAGTAATATCTCAGCAATAATTTTAATAATATATATAATAAAACAAAATATTAATAAATATATTGATTTTTTTAAAACTCGTACATTTTGCTTAGTAGTAAAATATATTTTTTAACAATAGATTGTTATATAATGACTGATAACATTACATTCAAAAAGAAATTATAAAAAATTTTATATAAAAAAATTGGCGAATGGCCAGTCGGTGGTATAATCTGGCCACTTTACTTCATAAGATTTTTTTAGTTATAATATTTGCAGGTGCAATTTTATGTTGACGTAATAATTGTCTTTTAAACATAAGTGATAATCTTGTATTAATAATAGGAGTATTTATATTAATTACTTTATAGTTATAATATAATACTTTTTATTTTATATAAAGGCCATGTCCAACTATGGTCAAAATTCTCAAGACGTTTGTGAAGTAATATAAATTTGTTTGCCAAACATTTTATCAATAATTTAATAACAAATAATATAAAAATTATTTCCACAACTATAGACATTTTTGAACAGGGTTACTTTTTATGCTCAAACTATAAATGAAATTATCTCAAGAAGTATCAGAGATAATTGAAATTTTTTAAAACCATCTGAAAGAAGATATTATAGAAAATATTTGATAAATTAGTAGTAATATAAACATTAAATTTGTTATGAAAAACAATGATTGATAATTTGAAACGCTAATTCGGGTTTTTTGCCAGTCGAGTCTCAAGACTTTTTCTTTTGATTCTTAAAACTCTTTACATTATTGACAAATATTGACAAAGATAGTCTTGAGACTTAACTGACAATAGGTAGTTTTTTGACAAAAACTGATTTTTTCAAAAATTGTAAATTCCGCATATATTTATATATTTTCATTGATATTCTTTCATAATTTCAAAACAGATTTCAATTATCATCAGTACTTCTCAAACTATTTACATTTAAAATTCATTTTTTGTATAACCATCGAACAAAACTAGGACATTCTCTTTGTTTGAAATAATTAAAAATATTTAATTTAGCAAAAATTTGTCTCAAAGTATCAATGAAGGCAATTAAATTGAAATCAAACCAAAGACCTAATATATAGGCCATTAGTATAATGTGTTCTTCGGCCGACATTTTTAACGATATTTCATATAAAGTCAATGGTTTTGTTATATCAAACTCAATGTCAATAAATGTGTAATTTTTATACCAAGACAATAAATCCACTTGATCTTGTATATTATAATAGTAATCAATACATTTCATAAAAATTTTGCATTTATTTGAACAAATATTGTCTATTGTTTCATTACTTTCATATACAAAGTGTTTTTTAAGATTGTTTAAATCATTTTTAAGTATATAGGTATTATCTTGTATACCTTTATATTGTTCAAGATACATTTGACGTAAGCATTGATTTTTAGTTATTGTAGTTCGAAAATTTATTATTACAATTATTTAAATATCTAGATGAAAATAACAATTTGAAAATATTATTTAAAAAATTATGTATATTCAAAGCATCAAGATAATACTTTGAAAATTATAATGTTATAAGTTTGAAAGTTAATTAATTCGATAAATAACCATGGAAATACTGTTAATTTAATGATGTGTTAATAGTCTAACAAGGAGGCCACTGACAGATTGTGATTATATTAATACCAGAGATGGTTACTATTATTTAAAAAAAGGTTTTAATAAAAGTTTTTGCCAAATGTTAAAAGAAATATTTTTGAAAAATTATATAATCGAATAATTTACTATGTTATGGCATAGGAAAATAAGTGTTACATGTAACTACTGTATAAGTATTGTCTATAACATTAAATGTTTATTAAACACACTTTACCCATACAGAGAGAGAGAGAGAGAGAGAGAGAAGGGGGAGGGAGATAAATAAAGAGAGAGAGATAGATAGATAAGTAGAGAGAGAGAGAGAGAGATTTTGAGTCGTTAAAATAAATTAAAATAAAAAAGCAGTGATAGCCATGTAATGAGAAAAACAAAAATGATAGTAAAATAGGTTTTGTATTATATTTTGTTTTATATTTTTATTTTTTATCTATTTATCTACCTTTATCTCTACCTCTCTATCTATCTATCTATCAATCTATCTCTCTATTTATTTATCTCTCTCTTTCTCTCTATCTCCTACTCTCTGTATGGGTAAAGTAAGTGTATTTAATATACATTTAATGTTATAGACAATACTTGTACAGTAGTTACATGTAACAATCATTTTCCTATGCTATAACATAGTAAATTATTTGATTATAAAATTTTTCTAAAATATTTCTTTTAACATTCGGCAAAAACTTTTATCAAAACCTTTTTTTAAATAATAGTAACCATCTCTGGTATCAATATAATCACAATCTGGAAGTGCCCTCCCGCGTGGTCTACTTGTAAGTAAAAATATACAATATATTATTTTGGCTAATTTGGATGGGTAAATTGGCGCTCAAAGTAACTCTACATTATAGAATTTGCCATGAACAATATATTGATTTAAAGTAATTAACAATATAACTTGATATTAGGATGATAAATAAAATTGTAAGTAAATAATAATTATTATGTTACAAAATAATAATATTTTAACTACTTACTTATACTTGACATGGGTGGTTTGAAATAAAATTTTTATTTTAAGCGTATAGGTTAAATCAATAAGTTATGTTTGAAATGGTAATATATTAATAGGCAATTGTAAAATATCACGAAAACATAATTGAGCATCCAAATAAATTTTTGGTATAAATATATAGAGAAATCTTATTTTAAATAAATTTTCAACATTATCTTATTCTATATTATTTTAACCAACTAACTTTTTATCACAAACTGTACAATTCAAATATATTATCATACAAGATTCGTTCAAGGATATAAAAGTTTCAAAATAATTTTTATTTCTACAATATATATATACTTCACTTTTAGTATAAATATAAAATTGAATATCTTGCTTATTACGAAATTTAAAAATCTTGTTAATTGTTTTAGTTTTAAATTTTTGGCTTATTATATAAAGTACTTTCAAACAAATGGTTAAAACAGGGTCATTTTTGATTACTTCATAAACTACATTAATTGTAGTTTCGTATGAAAAATACACCAAACTTATATTATATAATTGATATATACATTCAATTATACATATAATGTATATTATTGAATTTATATTTGTAACGTTGATAATATATTTAAAATTCATTTTATAACAAAATTAGACAAATTTAATTTTATATTTAAAAATTAACAACATTATAACTAGTTTTAACTTTATTTTAGTAATAATAATTTATATAAATATATTCTATTTATACATTGTTTAACTGCATTTTTATATTATAAAACATCTTTTTAAGTTTAAATCAAATGTATTTTTACCTGATGTTGAAAAAATAAATTTGTAACAGTATCAATTGTATTACTAAGTTTAATAAATATATTAAATTTTATTCATTTATCACAAGTCAATATAAAACATTAATAAATTTATAATACAATGTGAATGTGAATATTAATTAAAACAACTTTTTATTAATATTTTTAATTAAAAATAAAATAATTAGTTTTACATTACATAATAATTAGCAATGCTTTAGAATTATATGATTTTTGTGGCCAATGGGCGGCACTGGACACTGAAGCGCACATTAAGTTTAGCACAAAAACGATCCCGCTACAAAATGCAAATATAATTATTGTATATATACGAGTTATTAAGAGTGAATCGGGTGCTAGAGATATATAAATGAGCAAGTTCAATGCTTGTTTAGCAAATGTATACAATACTAAAATCATGTATTTATAAGTTTGGTTTAATTGTTCAACGGTTTGTCGGCACCGGTTGTGCTCAACCAATGTGTGTCCCAATGAATCAAAGTCATGATTTTTGAGTGCCACTTTCAATGACCTGGCTAATTGTTTAAATTGATATTTTAAATACGTTAATGATAAAAACCATAATTGAAATAACGATATGACTGTGACATAAAAGTCGACTAACCATACGGTGCCTAATATTGTCCATAGGATTGACACTATTAGTGAGTAGTTGACGGGTGTGTTAGGGTCTAAATAAATGGCTATAAATGGTAAACTTAGCCATAATGTAATAGCATTGAGCGTGGTCATAATAAACAATATAATAAGTATTTATTTACAAAGTCCATTTGACGAAAAAACTTTCGACGCAATGCACCGGTCAATTGATTGTCATTCATACGGTGTTTAATATCGTATATATTATGTAGTACATGTATATTACGAGTGTAGTCTAAATACTGTACATAAAATCTTAGCATAAAATCAGCAATTTATAGCCCGGCTGTTAATATTAGCGAGACAATTAAATGATGACCTAGCAAATAGTTGGCATTACTAGTCCACCATAATATTAGTGTTTTTAAAAATGCTGATATCACGTAACGTATCATGGTTAAAAGTGTACCAAGTTTAAATAGGCCGTGCGTAGTTGACCATTGGTATTTGAGTGACCAAGTACATATTGATCAAATGTAGGTGATATTAAGAAGTTTGTGTTGGCCAAAAACCTTTGTCACCGTTTAAAACTAGTTGTTTCATTCAAACTTAGGTGATTTAAAGAATCTGGCTGTTTTGATGATAGTTTGTGTATTTGTAATTGCTGTTTATTACGTTGATTAGCTTGCAAAATTATTTGTTTTAAATCTTTTAACATAAAACTCATGTTGATATTTAAAATAATTTCAAAAATATTTAAATTATAAATTATTTTTACAGTTTATATTTAAATTATAAATTACAATACTGAATAATAAATTATTTTAATATAGTTTTAACTATATTTTATTATACTTTTGAAAAATAATTAAATATTAAATTAACTAGAATAACTTTATATTTTTACTGTTCCATGATTAGCACATATTTATAAAGTTTCACAATATTAGAAACTAATAATAATAAAAACAATAACATTGATAAAATATAATTTATTGTTCTTATATTAGTATGTTCTTATATTGCATGTTTAAATATAATTAACACTGTTATTATAACAATAATTTTTCATACCTGTTCAAATAAAAATAAAAATTTGTTATTTGTTACGCATAGATATTTTTATAAACAAAAATATAACTTTAATTTGATTTTTTTTATTATAATAATTTTATCATAATGATTATTAACTCAATAAACATTGAAAATTACACATTGAGTTTATAAATTTAAAAAATAGAGTAAATGAACAACTTAGTATTAGACTGTCCTGTGGTCTTTGTCCCAAGTATGAAAATTATAAAAATTAATAAAACTAAAACTAATTGAGATAAAAATCCCAAAATTTATTTGAAGGTATATCTTAATATTCCATATCTACCCTAGGTCACATTTGCTCCTCAAGACACTTATTTTTGAAATACAAGTGTTAATCTGTACAGCAAAAACTACTAAAGATATCTCAAATCTGAATATACCAAAATGTTTAGCGTAAAAAATTAGTTGAGACATATTTAAGGATTTTTCAAAATTTTGATAACTTATTAAACTGGAAGCATTTTAACATCAAAAAATTGATATTACAAATTGTTATAAAACAGCAATGAGTGAACGTATCTTGATCAAATTTGGTTTATTGAAATTCTATTCAAAATATCTACAGTTTATTTTATTACACCAATATTGTATCTGTTTTAATTAAAATGTTATTTAAATGTTGAATAAGTTGATAGATTTATGCTATGAATATGTAATTTATATTTAATTGATTGGGACAAAGACCACAGGACAGTCTAATATTATTTATCATATTGCTGAAATTATGAGCGCTTTGTTTAAATATAAAGTTTTATTGTTATATAAATATAATAATTTGTATTCATATCAATATTTATTATTTAATAAATTTAATTGTTTAATAAAATATTTTAATTTGTATTCATGAATAGCAAGTATTAGTTTTAAAAACTGAATAAAATTAAACATATTAGGTTTGTTTAGCATTAAGCCAATGCAAAAGTAGATTTTTAAAACTTTTAAACATATTATATAACATTGATAACAAAAAATAAAACTTTTTAAATCGATTAATGTCAAGTATTATAATGTGTATTACAATTAATATGTTTATATACTATCTATCTTTTTAACATATAAAGCATCCTTGTAACAATAACTTAATTATTTATTTGAATATGAGCTTTATAATTATTATATTTTAAAATGTATTCATTGTAAGATTGTTTAACTTGTTAGTTCTTTCTAATTGTCATAAAATTACAACTTTTTTTACATTTCTATATAACAAGTTAAATTGATAATTCATATAAGAGAATATCCTAAATTGTAATGTACTTTATTGTGCAGATTAAAATAAAATATCTGTACACATAATTTTAAAGATAATTATATCCATAATAATTAAAAAATACTTTTATCGGCATATAAATATTCTGGGTGCTATATTCTATTGACAAAAATTGCAGTATAAAACTGTAATTTTGAAGTTTTATAGTTGTTATATGAAAATAAAGATGACATTGCTCATATTAATGTTTAGTAATGTAGCTGTGTAGCTAAAATTATTATTTGTATTAATTATCAACATATACGACGCATATTGTGAAAAAATACAATTAAATTATAATTGGCATAAAAATATTAAATTTAACAAATAAACAGTTAAAGCCATAATATAGAAACCACTAAATCGTCAAAAACTAGTAAATGCCAAAAATTTATTATACTATCCATATAATTTATACTTGAAATGATAATTTCAATGATAACTTATATTAAGTTGATAGTTTTGTCATATTAATGGCAATAAACCTACATTTTTAATGTTTTTATATTATGTACACAAGTTAAGTACATATAATCTACCTGATTACACAACATAAAATCTTGTCAAAATTATAAATTTATATTAACTTTGATATGTTAATTATTATAAAATTAAAACAAAAATTCTCATATAAGTTTAATAATTTTAATTAATTGATAATTTAAATTTCAGCTGCAACCTAATGTTATACAGAACAAAATTTAAAATGCACTATATATTTTTATTCAACATTCAAAACATTGTTGTTCTTATCAAAAAATACAAGGTATGATAGTTTTAACTGATATAAACAATGTTAGCAAAACCATGTTAAGCTTACTTGTAAATGTTATAATTATTGTATGTTGTAAATTTTTTTTATCAAACTGTAAATATATATATATATTGATAAACTATTTAGGCTAACTAAAATTAATAAAACGTTTATAACATTACTTTTTTCACTTTATATTAACGTATTGTACGGTTATATGAAATTAAAAAAATAAAATACAATGTGATTAAAACTTCAAACTTCAAAAGGTAATGTATTTAATTCTTTTTATATAAATAAATATAATAATTTTAATTGTTTATTAATTAATAATGATTTATTCACTCAATAATGTATTACAAAATAATTATTAAAAATAAATATAAACTTTTATTTAATTTTTAAGTAGATTACAATTTTGTATTAAAACTTAGACAATGCTAAATAATATTTCTATTTTGTCACAGATTTATATGTGTTTCATCTACATATTAAATTACAATGATTTAAATTTCAAATTTATTTGTCAATTTTATTTTCGATAATTTGTTATTAAAACTAATAATTTTACAGTTAATAAAATTTATATACATGAATATTTAACTAATATATATTCAAAATTATATATATTTGCAATTATAATATAAATTCATAAATTGAATTATAATAAGTTTCTAGAATATAAAACAAAATTTAGTGACTATAATACCAAATTATTAATTAAATTTTTATATACCAAGTTTATAATTTTATTAAAGAACAAAGCCAAAATTTAATGATTACTCAAATAGTTAAAATGTTATAAGATAATTTTATTATTTTGTAACATTATTTTATAAAAATTATTTTAGACATTTTGTTTTGTAAAGCAATTGAAAAAAGTGGGATGAGCAATAAAAGCGATGTTATCTTAAATAGAATAATTTATATATAAAAAATGAACACAACAGTATAAAAGCTGATAAAAAAACATATTTCAAATCTACTAACAATTTTGGTTTGTATTAAATGTACAGAAAATATTTATATAAATCAAATGTAGAATTATAGAAGTTTTTTGAAACGGCTTAATATAAATCAAACTGTATAATGTTTATGGTGCAAAATGTAATGCAAGTAATGTAATAGAAATTTTAAAAATAATACAAAACAAGTAATATTGCCACAAAATTACATGGTAAATGTTAGTTTTATAATAAAAATTGAAAGTAACCTGTTCAAGATTATAATAAATTATGAAACAGCAAAATATTTTTTTGTTAGAAATAAAGTTATAAAAATTTTAAAAATATTTTTATATATAGCAATTTCAATATAAACTAAAAAATTAAAAACTACATTTTTGAAAACAAAATTTTAAATTGCCCCTTAACCTCAATTGCCTTGTGTTGACCCTTAAACAACTACGTTAAAATTACAAGCGTAGGGGCGCTACTAGTAAAAATTTAATGACAAAATAAGTGACGTATTTTGCAAAGATTTGACAGTTTTTTCATGTGTTGACAAATTGTTTATAATATTGAACCTTATTCTTCAAATAAATTATAAATGATTTGTCAATAAAGAAAGTCATTTATTACTTTTTAAATTTAAATTAAATATTTAATTGAAATATTTACATGGTTATATAAACAAAACCTTTTATATTTATACACATACTGACACTTCACTCACTATTTGAGTTATGCATGTTGTGTATGAGCTGTTATGCAATACAGTTATGCTCTCAATAGGAGTCTTTTAAACTTGATTGCTATCAAATATATGGTTCACATTTGCCATAAAAAAGTACTATTTAAAAAAATAAAATATTTATACATTTACATTATTTTATTACAATAATATAAGTTTACACTATAAAATTTTTTTTGTTTTTAATAGACCAATTTAATATGATGAAAAAATCAAAAGTGTCGCATGATGAACTACCTATTCCTGTTGTTATATATAATGGACAAAACAAAGAGGAACTGCCAGAATCAGAAGATAACAAGTTGGTGGTTTTACGAAAATTACTAGTGTGTCGTAGAAAACATAATGATTCTTCTGTTAAACTTATCAAAGGTGATAGTGAGTCATCAATTGATTCTTACAATATTCGTGGTGGATATTATAAAGGTTACTGCATAAACAAAAATGAATTTTACAAATTTTGTGACAAGTATTCAAATAAGTTATCAAATTTCAAAATCAATTATAAAGATAAAGCATGTAATAATAATGATAAATTTAACATATTTATACCAGCTTTAACTTGTTTTACTAATCTTAATATAAAAACAACTATGGAAGTTGCTAACGTTTGGCTAAATGTTCGTTGGCAACTAGGTTATTTAGTATTTATGTTAAACCATAACGGTCAAATTTATTTTACATATACTATATTAAATAATTCAATCTACGAAATATCAAGATTTGTTCCTATTAATCAAGTATATCCGGTTATATCGCTGATTAATAGTACTAATTATTTAACTCTTGGTTTATAGTTTGATGAATTAAAACACAATCAAGCTGTATCAGCTGATATAGGTAAACGGTGTTATACTAGATTTAGTGATGGTTATAATGTTTCTAAGTTTGGACATGTATGGGAAATTACTGAAAATATGTTAGAAAATATAAGACAAAAACAATCAAGTAATTTTATTGGAATATATGTTTGCGCTGGAGCAAAATTAATTGTATTAGATGAACAATCGGCGAATTGTAACGAGCATTCAGAAAAGATAGTACATAAATCAAAAAAGTTAAATATTAAACCACACAATAGAACATTAATACAACAAGGTGGTTTAGTAATTTTAAATTCGATCAAATTATTTTGGACCAAACCGTGTAATACTAAAGAAACAATAATCAACAAATGGACTACATCTGTAGCGTTCGAATGTGGATTTTTAAAATTTGGAGAAAATGGACATCATAAATTACAAGACAAAGATGAAAATATAGTTTTATTTTTAGGCCCAACTGAATCACAATATGAATCACACGCTTGGTGTCTTTCTATAGTAGACAACGAAATTACCTTGGCAAATGGCGTGGCAAATAATTCTACTGATATACGTACAGCTTATATATCGCGGCCAAAAAATGGACATATCATAGCCATCGAATCATGGGAAGATGGATTTAATGAAATTGTGGCCCGACATCAATATGAAAGATTATATACAACTGTAATTGGAAAATCGGGTGAATTGAGGTTTGCTTAAAAAATTAATATAAAATTTATTTGAGTATACTTTAAAATTATAATAGAAATATAAAAATAACTTAATTAATATTATATTATATATTTAATATTATTTTTTAATGTTACAACAACGTGTGTTTAATACAAAATTCAAATCTTATCAACTTTTTAAAATGACTTGAATAATTTATTATAAAAATAATATTTTGACAAAGTATATTGTTTCGATCTGATGAAATAATTTAAACTATACTTTAAATTGAACATGCAATTTTCTAGACAATTTTATATGATAAACATAATAATATTTTTAAAATACTACAAAAGTTTTATATATAAAACTAAATAAAAGTCATAATAGCAAAGTTTGTTTGGCATCATTAAAGAAAATCACAGATAAAATAAGATATTAAAAATAAAACGAATTCAAATATTAGTTATGTACAATAAAACTATAAATCTAGCCTATAATTTTGATATTATAATTTGTATTATTGTGTGTTCAATGTTGATAACAATATATAATTTGGTATGAAATATAATTGTTATATTCAAATATTTACGATGATAAAATAAATGAATGATTATAATATATTTTTTAAAATAATAATTTCATTTCTAGTATTAATGAACCAATAATAAAAACACCGGATAAGCATATGGTTGAAAAAATTGCACAAGCGGGAATATATGGCCATGATGGACGAGCCGTTACAGTACATTACGAGGCAACAGCAAATTTAGACATTTTTATTCAAAAGTATTATAATGCAAAGAATAACAATGTTATAAATCGATTACCATATCCACAACAAGTGTGTAGACCCATTCGATGCCATCAAATAGATTTAATTTCAAATCCATTAGTTATACCGCAAACGCCATTGTTTGTAATGGGATCGAATCCTGAAAGTGTTTGGCTAGAGTTTGCACCATTTGAACGTAAACCTGATGAATGGGTAAAAAAAGATGATAAATGGTTACATAAAATAAGTGATTGTAAATGGGAAACTTATGTTTTCAAACCAACCCAACTTGTAAGAATATGTGAAAAGGATTACATGAAATTACGTTATATGCAAAAATATCAATCGGATTCGATCGAAGATGGTATCAATAGACGTATTGGTGTAGATGGTTGGATTTACCTAAAAAAACAGGAAAATCAATGGGTATATGATTATCCGGTGTACCAATGCCATTATACGCACGAAATCTATAGTGCAAAAACTAAAGACGTTGATTTTAGTAATCACAAATGGTAGCAGTTATTCTAATATTACATTCTTATACATTATAAAATTATATTTATTTTATTTTACGGATAAGACCATTTAAAAATAAAGCATCAATGTTAAAATTTTGAACGAAATTTTTATAGTGAAATTTTTAACATTCCTTATATATATTAACTTCAATCTTGATTGTATATTTTAATTATTGAAATATATTTTTATAATCATTTTTGAATTGAATTCAAACATTATTTTCCCGCTAATTATTTAATTAAAAATTTCCTTACTAATTCACATTTGTAATTACATTCACCAATCATTTTTTGAACTGATAAAACAAATATACATGTAGATAACATTTTAGCTATTGATAGAGTTGTATTAATTAAAAATTTATTACCAATCTATTCTTAAACTAGTTTACATGTCATATGAGAAAGTACATGCAATAACCGGCTCTTTTAAATTTACAATGCTTATAATTAATGCTTTACTTGTTAATTATATTAAGGTTTACTATTAGTTTTCAATTATGATGCTTAAAATTTTTGCACTGAATAATAAACTTGATATGAATACAAATTTAAAAGAGCCGGTTATTGCATGTACTTTCTCATATGACATGTAAACTAGTTTAAGAATAGATTGGTAATAAATTTTTAATTAATATATAAGTTTTCATATTATATAATTAATAAAATAAAAACAAAACAGTTTGAAAAATTAAATTATAAATTAAAAACATAAATAATTTTTATGGTGTTATACGTTAACATAAACAACATTTCAAATTTATTTATTTATTTATCAAAATTTATTATATATTTCTATGACTTTACATTTTTTGCACGTGAATGACATTTTAAAATTTTATGTTTAAATAAAAAACTACATTAAAATTTAAATTTTTTCAAAGTTAAAATTATTCGATATTCTAAACAACTTTTTATATGTTCTGGTAAATGTTATAATACTAAAACTAAATTGAGTACATTATGTTCACGGCATCAATTTGAATTTATAATATTTTAAAAAAATTAAATAGTTTGTTGAACTATATTATATTCTTTTCAATATTTTCAATAACTATTATAACATTTATCACAAATTAGAAAGTTATCTATATAAATTTTGTGAACTTCATTTAATCATCAGATGGCGCTATTGTTATGTGACACTTAATGATCACATAGAATTTTTATGTGACATATTACATGCCGTTTGACACTCTGTAATATGTCATATGACGTAATATGTAAAGTATGTCAAAGCCATGATATTTTAAGCAATGCAAAATTTGACAAATAAATTTATAAAAACCTTGTCTACATTAAATATAAAAAATTTATTTCACTAGTTGAACAAAATTAATGTCAAGTATTTGCAATTCTACGATGACGTAATAGATGTCTTTTTAACATAAATGGGAATCTTGCATTAATAGTAGGATTATTTATAATAATTACTTTATACTCATTATATAATACTTTATATTTCAAATAAATCAAAATATTTAATTTAGCAAAAGTTTGTTTCAATGTATCAGTGAATGCAATTATATTGAAATTAAACCAAAGAACTAATATACTGGCTATTAGTATAATGTATTCTTTGGCAGACATTTTTAACGATATTTAATATAAAGTCAATGGTTTTGTTATAATGAACTCAATGTCAATAAATAAGTAATTTTTATACCTAGACAATAAATCCACTTGATCTTGTATATTATAATAGTAATCAATACATTTCAAAAAATTTTTGCATTTATTTAAACAAATATTGTCTACCGTTTCATTACTTCCATATATAAAATAATTTTTAAGATTGTGTAAATTATTTTGAATATCTAGGTATGATCTTGTATAATTTAATATTGTTCAAGATAGTTTGACATAGACATTAATTGTCACAGTTATCGTAGTTCAAAAATTTAATATTACAATTATTTAAATATCTAGATAAAAATATAAGTTTAAAGATTATATTTAATATCATTGTATATTTAAAGCATTAAGATATTATTTTGGATATTATAATGTTATAAGTTTGAAAGTTAATTAATTTGATAAAACATAAATATAAAATATATTATTTTTGGTAATGGTCGAATTTGGAAGGGTAAATAGGCGCTCCAAGTAATCCTACATTATAGAAATTGTCATAGACAACATATTGATTTAAAGTAATTAACAATATAAATTTTGTTTGAAATGGTAATATATTAATAGTCGATTGTAAAATATCATAGAAATATCATAAAAAAACATAATTGAGCATCCACATAAATATTTGGTATAAATATATAAAGAAATTTGATTTTAAATAAATTTTCAACTTTATCTTTTACTATATTATTTTCACCAACTAACGTTTTATCACTAATTGTGCGATTCAAATATACGTCCAATCATAAAAAATTCGTCCAAGGTTTCAATAAGTTTCAAAATAATTTTAATTCTTACAATATTTATTTATTTCACTTTTATTATAAATATAAAAAGCAATATCTTGCTTATTATAAAATTTAAAAATTTGATTAATTGTTTTATTTAAAAATTTTTGGCTTATATGAGGTACCTTCAAACAAATGGTTAAAACAGGGTCATTTTTAATCACTTCATAGAATACATTAGTTGTAGTTTCATATGAAAAATACATTAAACTTATATTATATAATTGATATATACATCCAATTATACATAGAATGTATATTATTGCATTTATATTTATAACGTTAATAATGTATTTATAATTAATTTTTAATATAAAAAAAATTACACGGATTTAATTTAATATTTACAAATTGACAACATTATAACTAGTTTTAACTTTATTCTAGTAATAGTAATTTATTTAAATATATTCTATTTATACTCTGTTTAATTGCATTTCTAAATTATAAAACATCTATTTAAGTTTAAATCAAATGTATTTTCACCTGATGTTGAAAAGTTTATTTGTAACATAGTTTTAATTGTATTACTAGATTTAATGAATATATTAAATTTTATTTATTTATTACAACTCATTATAAAACATTAATACATTTATAATGTAATAGAAATCTTAAGTAATAAAGTAAATGTGAATATCAATTAAAACAACCTTTTTATTAATATTTTTAATTAAAAATAAAATAATTAGTTATATATTACAAAATAATTTAGCAATGCTTTTGAATTACATTTCTATTTATATTTTGTTTGAATTTACATTTTTTAAATGTTGAGGGTAGTTTGAAATTAAGATTAAAATAATTAACTACATTTAACTTGGAAATTTGTTTAAGATAATTATAAAATATTGATTTTCTAAACAACGCTATTATTTATTAATTAAATTATATTTTGTAAAAATAAAAGTTATTAGAATATTATACACCAATTACATTTTATAGATCTAATAATAAATTATATAATAATATAAATTACAACTTATTAAATAAAATTCAGTTAAAATATATTGTAAAATTAAAAAATCAATATTAATAGTTTGTAATTAAATTATATTTTGTAATAAAAATAATTTTATATTCAAATTATAATGACATATAACAAAATGACATAATCAATAATAAATAAATGATAATTTCAATATTTTATTAGTAATAATTTTTACAAAATTATCAAAAAACTATAAATCAAGAATAATACCTAGATTAATTTAATACAAAAGCATTAATTTGAAAATATAAATTCAACAATCATCTCGAGTTTTAAAATTAAACACAGTTCATATTTATTACTTATAATTCAAATAAGATTGATAATAATTTTATTGTATATATAATTCATATAAATATTACGTTTTAATTTTATGAATATATTTTAAAAACTAATATTTACATAACTTGGTTGATGAAACAAACAGTAAACTGATTTGAAATAAGATAATTACTAAATATAAAAAATTATATTTATAACTAATAATCAAAAGTCAAGTACTGATTATTAATATTGATTGACATATCAAATCAACATGGATAAAGTTAATCAATTAATGATTTAGTTTACATTAGACTTTAATGATTACAATTTTATGCTTATATTTAAGGTTTTGTTGAAATAATTTATATATTAATTTAATAGATATTCACTTCACTATGAATTCAATAAAGTGTTTTATCGCTTTCATTGAAGTGACACTTTTGGCCATTTGTTTGGCAAGTGAGCCAATTGGGGGACAAAAATATAAGCCCAATTGGGACTCAATTGATAAAAGACCATTACCCACCTGGTTTGATGAGGCTAAGATTGGCATATTTATTCATTGGGGTGTCTTTTCTGTCCCATCGTTTGGCAGCGAATGGTTTTGGTAATAATTATTTTTTATACAAGACTATTTACGGGTCATGATCAACACCCTGGTACTGTTGAAACTTCACTGCATTGTTTTATATTTATAGTGATTGTAGTTTGTGCTGAATTGTGTGTAAAGTATACATTACAAACTTTATTGTATACTTAATACCATTACTTAAACACTGTGCGTATATATTGAAGTACAGTAAAGTTTCAACTCAAGGATGGTGATCATGGCCCGTGAATTGCCCTGTGTTTGTATTAATTAATAAGTAATTATATGACCTGGATTACATTTATTTGCTAGGTGGTACTTGAACAGTTCCAAAGACAAGGCATTCCTAGACTTTATGTCCAAGAATTATAAGCCAGGTTTCACTTACGCCGACTTTGCCAACCAATTTACCGCTGAATTCTATAATCCGGATGAATGGGCAGACATTTTCAAGTAATTTATATTAATTATTATTATAATAAGCTATTTAATTACAGTTTTTTATATAAAACATTTTATTGTGCATTAAAGAGCTTCTGGCGCTAAATATGTGGTACTGACGAGTAAACATCACGAAGGCTTCACTCTATGGCCATCCAAGACATCATTTAATTGGAACGCTAAAGATGTTGGACCTAATCGGGATCTATTAGGTAAAGTCAACAAGCAACTTTTTAAAATTTAATTTATATTATAATTATATGGCGTTTAATATACAAAATATAGAGTGATTAGTAATTACTTTTTTATGTTGCTATAGTTACGAAAACTGTTAGAAAATATCATAACATAAAAATGAACTAATGAATAACTATATAATTATTTTGTATATAAAACAATATTTCTTATATAATTTAAACTTTTTAAAGTTATGATTGTTTGTGGTATAATTATTTAAAGTTATTTATTATTAATTGATATTTTGTGTAATTTAAGGTGATTTGGCCACATCTGTTCGTAAGGTTGGCCTCAAGTTTGGTGCCTATCATTCGTGGTTTGAATGGTTTAACCCGCTGTTTCTCGAAGACAAGAATAATAACTTTAGTACTCGAGAGTATGTTAGAGTAAGCATTGATTCAGTTATTTAAATTATAGATGTAGTTATAAATTCAAAATGTATTTAAAATAATACATATTATTTGAATAGTTACGTCGTGGACATTCATATCAAGCGTGACTCGTAGTGCACCCTATATAATGTCCACGACTTAACTGTACGAGTAATAATAAAAATATACATTTGTTGTATTTACTTACATGTTAGTCAAGATAATTTGTAAACAATCCCTTAACTTTCATACAATGCATTATTGTATTAAAGGGTTATATGTAAAATTATATTAATTAACGCTAACAACTGTATTATACATTTAACCGGAAAAACGTTTTTCTAACATGTTTTAATTTAATTTTCAATTATCTTACCATGGTTATACTATTTATATGAACTAAAATCAATTTTAAAAATCGGCAAATGAATATTGCAAACCA
>JAQIWK010000324.1:0-17981 GCA_034695265.1 Dissorhina ornata | reverse complement strand
TTTAGCTAAATTTAGCTAAATATTTAGCTAAATATTTAACTCGATTATAAATTTAGTAAATTTTCCAACACTAGTTATATATAATACAAATCGATTATATACTGTCTCTTATGTACAGAAAGAAGGGAGAAAGAGAGAGAGAGACTAATGTTAATGGTGTTGGATATAGTGCAAAACTCGGCAACCATTCATTGTAGTATAATATTTGACACATAATTTAATTATTTTTAATTAAAGTTAGCGCTCGTCTCAGTTGTGGTCGAAATATAATTTGAAGTAATATGAAGAACACGTCATCACCAGGAGGTTATATAATGAATGCCATAACGTATAGATTGGGTGTACTTTCTATACCCTATTCTTTGGGTGCCGTTAACAGCGAGGAAATAGAGAATAAGTGAAGAACTGCGGGAGCATTAAAGTACATGTTCTTCCTGTGGTGACTCTCTTTACCCCTTTTCCGCTTCGATATACTTATTGAGTCAAGACTTTCATTGACACATCAATGTCTTATAAGATTGATTCACAACTATTAAACCAAATATATTATATCTAATATTGTATTCATACAATCAATGGTTCAATCAATTTAATCAATTTATTTATTAAACTTATTCAATTAGTTAATTAATTACATTTTAAATCAAACATTCAATTAATACATAATCGATAGTAAAAATTAGTTATCAATTAAAATACAATATAAACTAAATTATATTACAGTAAATAATAAAATGGATAAAACATTCAAATAAATGATACAATTATTGTATATAAATAATAACAATTTATATTCAAAACATTATGAAACTCAGTTTGAATATCAAGTCAATTAAATAAATAGAAATAATGTTTGGATGAGAGTTTAGGCATCCATTTCAATGTCACTAACAATAGTGTCTTCTTCTAGTTTAGGGAAAGGAAGTAATGTATCGCTGGTAGAGCCGGGAGAGGACACGATATTAATAGTTCTCAATGTACTCGATATGGGCAGTAGTGACGAGCCGGTCGACAAACTAGGACTTAAAGCACCCGATATGCTCGACGATAGAGTTGGACTCATGGTTGCGCTCACACTCACTGTCATCGGCATTGATGGCGGACGAGTGTGCACTGTGTGTGTGTGTGTCGACGACTTCATTGATGAATTAAAAGTACTATTTGTATTATGTTTGTGTGGATTACGACAACCTCTACACTTGCACTCAAAGCATCCCTTGCCGTCCACATAGCAGGGACATCGTTGGCCACAACAAGTAAGTTTGCCGGGGTTTGGAGTGGCCAATCCACACCTACAACCACGACGTTTGGCTTTGGCTTTCGATGGCGTTGTGTTGGCATTTCGTATCAGAGATGACCCATTGGTTAGTATGGCGTGAGTGCCCACACTTATGGTCGAGTGATTTGTAGTTTCAATAGTCTTCGGGGTCGCCGTCAACACAATTGAATGTTTTGTTGTATTATTTTGTGTCACATTATCGATGATATTGTTTCTCAAAGCAGTGTCGCTCTCCTTAATCACCGTCTTTTCGCTTGAATTTGAATTTCCATTAATTATAACATTATTATTGATTGGTTTGGAAATAACGGTAGAAGTGGTAGTCATTTGTCCGTTTCGGGAGGCATTGATGCGGGCGTTGCCAGTCGTCGATCGGGAGTATCCTCTGAGTGATGGCGGCTCTGAAAAGTTGTATTTATCGTGCAATTGAGCGCCTTCTTCGAGCAGTTCAGAGAAACTCATATTAGTTCCCGACGCCGAACCACTGGTCAGATCTCCCCACTTGTTATGCAGCTCTGCCGACATCATGAACTGACATACATTGCGGTAACACTGGAGAAGAATGCGTAACTGTGTGTTCTCCACAAACTTGGAGTGATCTTTGCACCTGAAATACATTAATGGTCATCAATGGTCAACTCAATCATATCAATCAATATCAACAGACCAACTGCATGACGGTTTGAGCCGCATTTTGCCCCCAACGCAAGCCTTACACACATGATGTTGACACGAGCTGATGGTCGAAGACATGGGAACCGTTAGCAGTTGGCCGCACACACAGCAGGTGAGCGCCTGACGCAAGTAGAGGACCAGTCGGTTGATGTCAGCCCAGGCGCCCATGTCTTCGCACGACGACTGGAATATCATACGACATGTTGTCACGTATAGACTCAACGCATTCATTGCCATCACATCACCAAAACGCTTCCAATGCCATCACTATTGTCTTTCACTTTACCTGTACCTGTAATCATCCCAATCAGCCATTTATGTCCATTACGTCCAAACAACTGTCTCACCAATCAATACATACCCTATCTATCAATCAATTCAATCGCTTCAACGATAAGTCAATTGAGTTTCAAATCAATAATCAAAAAGTCTTTTGTTTACAAATAGTAATGATTTATAGTTTGCATAACAATAGCATTGAGACAATGGGAGTGGCCTTCACTCCATTCAACACAACACTGTTAATGCAACACTAGTCACGTATATACTATATACATTGGGTGAGCATTACACTAGTGTTGTATTCAATCGTTTTATATAGTAAATTTTACTTATAAATGCATTCATTTGCTCAATACATACAATTATGATAATCAGTAAAACTGATTAAAATCTAAATACAATTAATTAATTAAAAAATAAATTTAATATTAAAATAATGAGCATTTTAAATACATTACCATTAACTTATTGAAGAGATGGTAACGTAATTGATGGAAGTGTTGATGCATTTTGTTTGAAGCAAAAGTGTAAACAAAATTAAACAAAACTTTGGATTGAAATTCAATTTGAAATGTCTGTCAAAGTATTGTCTAAATTTGGTTCACATCTGAAGGAAATCCGACTTCACTTATGCCAGACATCGGAGTCGAGTGCGGGCGTCAGGTATGACTGCATTGGTATTTGTCAATGCATTTGCTTTGACTCATGTTTACGTCCATCACTAGAGACTTCATTGCCAGACATTACGAGAGAGTAAAGCAAACTAATCCTAATCTCCCACTTCTGGTACGCGAAGCCAAAGGAATTGAACCTAAAGTTTGGACCCGTTTTGGTAGCTATACATGTGTTGACTGGTTTGATATAATTTAACTATTGTGTCCATTAATGGGACAGAATATGGTCACGAATCCAATGCCTCACTTTCTGGACTCAATGGAGACCAAGTGCTTCAACGCATCCAAGATATGGTCGCCAAATAAATAGCTGTTGTTTTCAAATATGATTACGTTATTTAAAATGATTGATAGGTTTAGTCAATAATTTAATGTAAATTTAGGAAAATATTAAAATTAATTTCAATTAAATGGGAAAGTGTTTCAACAAATGTGTCTTCAATTTGGCAATGTTTTGCACTTTTGATCGACAAAAATGGCAAACAATGTCTTGTTTGAGTAGTTGTTGACACTCTTGTCTGTCTATAGTGTCAACCTTTCCTTTATTCTTGAGGTCTGCGATGACACCTAAAGACAATGAAATGAAATGCAAACAATTAATGACTCCATGACTACAAAATAGCGTCAATACTGTGGGAATGGATGAAGAATGGAGTGGTGAAAGAGTTGTAATGCTTTTTGGTTTTCAGATATTTGGAGTCAAAGTCCTGACTAATGACGTGAAGATGTAGTGGCGTTAGACTCGGTATTGTGTGAAAACCAAACCCAAATTCAATGCTTTGATCCAATCGTTGAGCCATTTGTTTGCCTTTAAGTGTCATATAATCAATGAGTTGGACATCATTTGCCGTCAAATCTTGCACCGAACCGATGCTCGGCTTCTGGTTAGCGATAACCAACAAATGGTGTCGCGACTAATGGCCACACAAAGAGTCATCAATAGGTTTATGTCCATTGAAACCAAACAATGGTTTAAATAACAAACCTTTGGATACTTGTCTTTAATGATTGTAATCAAGTGATCCTTTGAGACAATTAGCGACTCATCTGTCATAGCATTCAAGAGTCCATTTGTCCAGAAGTTATTAACTCTTTTGGCTTTGCATTCGGTGTCCAACGTATGACTTCTTTTCATTGTTATCACCAATCATTTGATCCAAAACTGTCCAACAAATCATATGGTGTTCACGTAATTCATGTCTATTATAGTTGACGTTATTAATGATTAGTCGTTGAAATCGCGCCTCACTTTGAATGTGAAGTGATTGTTGAATGAAATTGTTGGACAGATTGTCACTCAATCGGATCCAGTATTGAATTGGTATTATAATGACTGAACCCATAACGATGTCCGATGTACTCGATGGCAAAGACAAGCACATGATATTGGAGGCGAACCGACTGAAGTCATTCAAGAGTTGGCCATTCAAAAGTGGTCACTGCACTAAACACACGGTATGTTTGTCAACAATTAGCATTGGATGTGTTGATGTGATAATATGGTCTCAATTGTCTGAATGGTTAGGTGAGTGCCAGTGGTTTCTATCACTGCAACATTGATGGTGAAGTGGATGGCGTCCGGTGTTTCTGTTGCCAAAAAGAGTTGGACGGTTGGGATCAAAGTGATGAGCCCTTTGTCGAGCATCGGCGCAACAATCGCTGCTATTTTGCCGATTTGTCTAAAACTCAATCACAACTGTCTGTCAAAGAGTTTCTCAAAGTGATTGAAGAGCGAGAAGTGAATCTTCTGGTCAGTACACCACTTATTGATTGACTATTTGATTGATTGTTAGTTTTGAACGCTTTTACAGAATAAAAGGCTTGAAATGATGAATCAAATAGAGACCAAAACAAACGACGAATTGGGACTCATTTCTCAAAATTAAATTTTACATTTATTTTTATAACTTTTTAATAACTATATAAATGCACACTTTTTTAATAAAATTACTTAATAAGTTTTACTATTAATAACAATAAATACATTTCGTATAAATTTAAACTACAATTATATTTGTGTTAGAGTTAATTTTGAACAAAAAACATATTTATAAAACATTTGACGAGTTTATCAAAATTAGTTTTGGCGTAAAATTTACTCATTTGTTGACTATTATATGTTAAGCATTACCGGTGTAAGTCAAATGACATATAAAATCATTTAAATTAACTATTGATTGTCGTAAAACCATACATACATTAATGTTATTAATAAATTTATATATAATTAAATAACTAATAATAAAAATAATGTCAATAATAAGATTAATAACTTACTAAAAGAGTATTAAAGCTTTAAACAACTTATAGCGAACCCCTTTACTATGAATTGGCTTATTGTAAGTCTCATTAAAATATAGTCTACTATTATTACACACTTTTCTAGTGTATGTAACAAATCTAATTGATAAATTGTATTCACAAACTAAAACTAAATACCTTTAAGATTTGTGAACAAATATTGATTGACTATAAGTTGTTTAGATCAATCGGTAAATGTTTGACAAACAGACTGACTGAATATAAGGCAAATACAATGTTTAAATAACTAATGTTTAAAAATATTATTCAATTCAAACATATGTGTCTCGTGTCTGTAGGCCATTCTGATTGAAGGAACGTTAGTACGCTTAATATCATTGCCGGCCACACCGGGCGCCCTATAATTGGGTCCAATCCAGTGCTGTTTGAACTCGTGATCAAAGCCCGACATAATGACACTATTGCGAGCCAACTCACACATATCACAACTGCTTAACTTCCAGACCTGGGCTGCGATCGAATACTCTTCCATCAGAGGCTCCTGTATATGAATATTGATGTTATACAGTCAAATACAATAGAAACATAATATGTGATACAAATAAACATTTACATACTTTAGTGAAGTGAAACTGTAAGGGATCGTCGGTTGACAGCGACACACACAGACCGCGGTATAAGAACTCAGGCAAAGGGTTTCGGTGGTAATTGAGAAATAATGAATTGTTGGACAGCGGACTCATCGCTATCCCAATTTGGGCCAAATAGTACAGGTATTGAAGGACAGGTACTTTGCGTAAAGACAGGCCGTGAGATATGTTTTCACTCAACAGAAAGCCTCCCACTAAATGCTGAATATTGCCCGCTTCACCACAATGTGGGCGCAACACAAATGTATTAAAACCACGTTCTCTGCAATTAATTAGATTAGATATCAATTAAAATATAAGTAAATTATGCATTTGTTGTCTTACTTTCTAAAGTGATTGAGAACACACATGTTTGCGTACATATAGTAGAGATAATAATTGCTAAATTATAAATACAATAATTAATAGTATAATATTAATTAACAAATCAATTATCAATATGAGACATACTATGGAGGATTTTCCTCGTGTTTCCAATCGGGAGGAATGAGTATCTCTTTGTCAAACAATGGGTTTTCATGTTTGGACTCGTCATCGACCGAATCAAATCCAATAATATATTGCAAAAAGCAATGCAGTTCTGGATGTTGATTAGGATTATTGGTCGCCTCAAACAGTGGCATAAATAGATTTTCTAACATTTGCTCAAAATTTTCAACCAAACTGTTACTCTTGTATATATCACTTTAATTTACAAAATTTACCATTAGTTTAATTAATAATCATAATAGTATGTATTGTAACATTTACTTACTATAGTCTAGGTATTTGAATGACCCATCGAACAGTGTCTGAATATACATTGTTCTTAAGGGCCCATTTGGCCAAATTGGTCCACTCGTCTCGGGTCTTGCCGTACACCGAAAGTCTATTCAATAAACGCTTACATTTAGTAATTATTGCATTGTTTAGTTGACTGTCAAAACTGTACCTGAGCTCAGCCTGTTGGTACTTGGATTCCTCCAAATCAGCCATCACTTCCTAGACGAGTCAACAATGGTTTCAAAATTAATAACATTTTCAAAATCAAAAGTACGGTAAGCGTACGAAACTGAGACAAACCTTAAGAATTTCGGCATAAAAAACACCATTAATAAAGTTATCAGTTTTGAGAAATATTTCCCTCAACCGACTTTCGCCAATCGGATTATATTTAGTGTTGAATTTGTCAAACCTATGAAAGGTATTGCGATCTGCGTGAACGTCCAACATATCAACGCTCAGGTCATAAGAGGTTAATTGAAGCGAATTGAACACCTGCTCTAAAGTCTTAGGCTTTTTGTTTTCATCCAGACATACGACTGTTTCCTTTTTATTTTTGATGGTCTTCTTAATAAATCGTAACAAATGTTTTTGGTTCATACACGAGGCAGCGTGTACGTGAGTGTCCACTTTACGCACATTGTAAAAGTCCCGGTGAGGCACTCCCTTCTGTGCTTTCAACTCTTGCAAGTCGTTCAACAGGACGTGAAGTTGAAATTTGTGCGACAAATACGCCAATCGTTTAAAGCAAAACGATTTGAGTGGTCCGTCCATTATAGTCCGGCACAAGAACTTCATATCATCAATAAAGTGGTTAAATGTTGTCACCTGATAGGGAGCGCCTACACATTGATAAGAGTTAATTTGATAGATAGACAAAATGTTAATAGGCTTACGGTGTCCATCGTCTAAGTCTTGTTTGTTTTTGTAGACTTGAACGACTCCGTCCTCTATTTGACACTTATAGTTCAGATCTGGAGGAATGGATGCACTCCATGGGTCGCCAATAATGGGCGGTTCATCAAAATCAACTGTATTTATAGTGAGTAATCAATGGACATAATTAGTATCAAGTATTGTACGGTTTATGTCGGGATTGGATTCAATTAGTGTTAATGTGTTTCTACGGCTTATTTCCACTGCAAACCAGAAATACCTTTCCATTGGGACCGGACTTTGGTTGGACTCAAAGCCATATGTAAGGGTCGTCTTTGAGAGGCCAACGAGACCTTTGAAAGAAATGGGAGATCATAACACTGAACAAACTCACCGGTGTCTGCATTAATGGTCGGTGTATTGGCTTTGAATGTCTGGTGAATGAACTGACGAGTGGTCTCACAGAAGCTCTGTTGCGATTCAGTCATATACCGGTCCCGAAGACGAAGCGCTTTCCGTAGATTCCGGTTCTGAGCCTTTTGTTCCTCTGATAACTACAAACATAAACATATTGTCAACACTTGTGTCCACACAAACAATGCTCACACGAGTGGTCATACGTTTGTCGGATCAGACTTGTCCTGCAGTTCGGCTTCGAGTCTGATCTTAGAGATGCTGTCAAACAATCCATTCTCCATCTCTTCTCGGGTCGCGTACATAACGGGTGGTGGACTCAATTCAAGGTCATCTAACTGTGCGTCGGCCACTGTCTTACGAGGTAATGGTGCGGACATTGTTGACGATGTGGAAGCGGTGGTCACATTGGCCACATTCACCACATCCGATACGTCCGATACATCGGCACCAGTCGTACCCTCATTTAGGTGAGTGACTGCCGCCTCAGTAGACGATTGGCTCATTTGTTGATTGTTGAGCCGATTAACCACAAACGGATAATAGTGTACAAACAGTGACTAATGGATCAAATGCAGTGATAATTGAGTTGCATTTGTCACAACAAATTGCAAAACACTAACTAAACTCTTTTGCTGGCCTTTCAAACACTATTTCAAACACTACTCGCTTTACAAACACTATTCAAATGCAATACAAACTGAATGTAACTGTGAATGCATTCAATTCATACGATTCTTACAATGATCTCAAACTCAAGTGTTTGGCATTACTTTTAAATATTTAAAAATAATTACTATTAATAGTATTAAATGCAATAAGTAATTAAATGAGCTATATTTGAAATATTTGAAATAAATGATAATGAACTAATCATGTAAATCATCAATCTACAATCTACAATGTAGACTTTGTTCTTATATATATCATATTTTAACAATCTAATGTAACTTACATGTATATACATTACACAATCGGCTTTTAGTTATCAAATGAGCATTTAATCAATTATTTGGAAATACTGTTTAACTTATTTACAATCTATGTAATAAACTAAATTTATCAATTATTATATCTACTAATTCAGATAATTTGGAAATTTTTATTATATAAACTTTTTGAACTTTTTTTCAAATATACATTAAATTATTATTGTCAATAAATTCTATAACGCAAAAAGTTTAATTTCAAAGTCAATGAATTGCTTGTTTATCCATATTATCGATATATTATATTACTTATATGAAAAAATACACTGTAAACATTTTATTTATAATTATTAGATTACAAATAATAATAATATTTTATTACTCGAGTAAGCTTTCAAAACTATTAAATCAAACTTTTATGTATTTTTAAATTAGGTAGCTTCTTTACATGTTAGATTTACATTTCGATGCTGAACATCATCTAACTTATGTAATTATTTTTTAATCAATTTTAAAAGTTTAATATATTATTGCGTTTTTAACAACTTATTTTAATAAATATATTAAAACTTTTCAATTAAAGAGCAATTGATTTCATATTCAAAATTAATATCGTTTTGATATCTATACTTTTATAGCTAAACAAAATTGATAATTTAGTTATGATAAGTTATTTTGAATTAAAAACAAGTTATCTATAATTACTTTAAAATATAATGTTGAATTAAAAATAGAATATTATCAAATATATTTATTTGTTAAATTGTCAATATGATCAAAATATTCAATTAGAAATTATTAGAACTTAAAATAATTAAATTTAATAAAATAACATTGTAAGTTACATATTATGTATATGTTATTCATATTATGTATATAATATACAGTATATCTTATGATAACTTATGAAAAATGCACAGAATATAATATTTTAAAAGTTAGTTGATAGATGCCATAAAAAACTTGTTATATAGATATAGCCAAATGTATAATGTGTTAGTAAATAAACTTGGTAGTTTTAATTGGACAAAATTCTATTTACAATTAGATAACATTTAGAACCAAACTCTAAATTAATGTTGTATATATTTCTATTATATAATGTAGTATATATAATATATTCCAGTTGTATATTGCTTAAATTTTATATCCCAAGTTATATATATTGTGATGGCAGTATAAAGTGCACACAATATGTAATTATATTATTTGAGTGTAAGCTATAAACTAATAAGCAAAATGTGATTTGTGTGCCATAAACCAGAATTTTATTTATATATAAATGGTAAATAAAATTATCTAAATTTGTAACATTCATTTGCAAACTTATATCAATTCAGTTATCGATTGTATAAATCTGTATGTAATGTGCAAATGAATTATAACAGCACTACTCTATGGCATACAACTCAACGCTTATCTCATTTACGAAGCGTTTGTAAAACACTTAAGAAGAGACTGAATGTCACAATTGTTTTACAACTAATCAAACTAAATGTATTAAATAAGCAACCATTCAATTCACTAAATGATAAGTGCTTTCTATGTATTTTATGTATGAAATAGTTTTTGTAAACTTTTTTTTAAATATAAAAACTTGTTAAATGGATGTTATATTTATGTGCTTTTATTGTTAATATTATTAATAATATAATTTAATAAAAATATAATTTTGTAAAACAATAGCAAAAGTTATTGAATTGAAGGTTGAGTTAGGGTTTGATGTGTAGTAATGGCATTAAGTGGTCGCGTTTGGTGTCATTTGGCAATTGGTTTCTCACTATTGGGTATATTTCTCATAGCTATTGGCATCACTTTGAGACTAATCTCCGACTCTAACACCCAACTGACTCGTAAAACACGATTAGTGGCCACCATATTGACGGTGATCGGGAGCGTGATGGTGATGGTTATCAAACTGACCTTGGTCACTATGTTGTGTATGAAACGATTTGAATGTCGTGGCAAAAACAATGGTCAGGTAGGAGGTGGTTGTCACAAACGGTCGCCACCAAGTAGTCATGACCAGACTGTGGATGTGGACGATCACCAATCACCTACCTGTGCCACACCTAACTGGTCCTATCACTCAAGAGTCGACTTAAAGTCGGCGTCACATCCATTACTGAATGAGCCGAACGGCACTTGCCGTCCCTCTGGTACCTCCTGTCCATTACAGACCTCTCGAGAGTATGATCTTTGAACGCCCTCTCAATTCATAGTCAAACTATTGATTGCATTATTAATGACTTTTTGCTATTAACTAAATCACTAAAACATTTTGAATGTAAATGTCATTAAACGTCAAACCAAACCACTTTTTATAAGTATTCATCATTTTTATATATTTTATTTAAAAATTGATATAAAAATTTAATTATAAAGTATTAAATATAATTTAAGGCACAAACAAATTATTGCAATATTTCTATTCATTACTATATTTATGAGACATTTATTACAAAAATATGGGATTTTATATAAAAAGCTAATTCTGCTAAATCTTTATATTCTGTATATATATATATATTATATTTATATATTAATTATATATTTTTTAAATATAATAAATGACTGAATAGTATGTTTGATGTTTGTCTCAAAGCATGTGAATGTCTTGAGTTTGTCGTGATTTAAGGCTTCCGTTCTTTAAAATTGATTTTAACTGAAATTTATCTGTATTTTGCATTTGAATGGTATTATTTGGGCTACAATTGTAGACTACTGTATCACTAGTATTATTGGCAGCGTTTATATGATTACAGTAACTATTAAATTGTTTGTGAGTTAATGTGCCATTTGTGGCGTCCATATCGTAGTTCTGTTCAATTAAATAAATTGATTTCAATTAGACTTTTAGTCATTTGTTACACTATTATAGAGTTATATGATATAAAAGAGCACTTACATCCATATTAGGGTTTTTGATAATATCGGGACAATTTTGAGTATCTAATGGTAATCCGTTAGTTAAGTGGAAGTTCTGGCAATTTCTGAGCAATACGTGAGTCAATGGCTGAGCGATGGATGTGCTCGAAGACGAGTGCAGTTCATTCATCACAAGTACTTCACAGTGTTTTGCTGCGTCCGAGTCGTCAATATATGTGGTCTGATCGGCCATTGGTGTCAATGCAGTCGTTATGTCCACATCTTCTTCATTGAACGCTTTCAACAGAATAGCCTCTCCATTGACGGCATCCTTATATACATTGACTTTCATTTGATTAGCACTACTCGTTGATGAGTCCTTATGTGTACTTTGCATTCGTTTCTTATATTTAAAATAACATATCAATAGACAGCCATTCAATACAATTAGAAATATTCCCAAAACAAAGATCACTATAATTATTGTTGAAAATGATTTGTTTTGACTAGACTTGGCTTTATTGAAGCCATCGATTAACGCTTCACTTGAATCAAATTCAGTGGCAAAAGTGGAGACATTTATTGAATTATTAGATTCATTGCATTCACCAAAACCATTGAATGAATGGACGGCAATGTTGTATTGAGAAGCGCTGTCTAATCCTTTGATGACAATCCAATTAGTATCCGTCTCTTTGCTTTCATAATTGTTTTGTCCGATTGTGTAAAACTTTACTCTAAACGACTGTTTAAGTCCCCCATCAAAACCTGGTCTCCAATTGACAAAAACACTGTTATGTGTGATATTAAGGGCTTTAATATTTGAGGGCGGATCGGGTTTTCCGCGTTTTCTTAATTTAATGTCTGTTTGTGTCTCTCCCTTATCGTTGTGTGCAATACATTTAAATGATTTATTGAGTTCGCTATCTGTTATGCTTTTTATAATGAATGCGCTCTGAAATACCGTCTCAGAGATTTGTTTTTTCTCCAAATTATATCGAAAATATTTTACATTATTATTAACTAAAAGATCCGATTCTGTACTAAACACTTCTCTGTCGGCGCCCAACCATTTAAACTCAACTTTGGGAACACCAGTCGAAGTACAGACCATTTTCACAGTTTCAGACTCATCTGCCGCCACATTAACTGTTGTCATGTTTAACACAATTTCCGGTTTGCTTTTAATTAAGATCTGCACTTTTTCTACAGCTTCCACTCCAATGCCATTATTCGCTAAAAATAATAAATAATTTATTAATAAAAAATTTAAAATGAGATTAAGTTCTTAAAACGTTTTAAAGAAATTTTAATAAAAAGCTTACATTCAAATGAAAAAAAACTACTTTAAAAGCAATCCATTAAAAACAAACAAAAAATGTAGGTTTCATTATATTGAAGCAAAAGTGCATTTACAGTGCTTTACAAATGTGTGTATGATATATTGTGCGATACATACCCCGACACTCATAGACTCCACTATCTCTGTCAGCGCTAACATTGAAGATGGAGAGCACAGACTTTCCCCTCTCGTTTTGGACATTAATTCTCTCTTCTCTTATCAAATTAGTATTTCCTTCTCTTTGCCATTGAATTATTTGATCATTCATTGGATTTGCAACACAAAGACAGTGTAATTGAACCGATTCTCCCGCTTCTGTTATAACCGTCTTCGATAAGTCAACAATAATTGGTCCAACTTTTGAATCAAACATTAATTCAATCAATAAAATTACAAAATATTTGAACCAATAAATAATTAAATGTTATAAATTCTTACACAAAACATTGATTAAAATAGTGGTTTTAGTAGATCCTTCAGTATTAGTAGCCTCACAATCATACTCTCCGGCGTCTTCTCTCAATGCATTTTTTATGGTCAAAACTGGTCCCCGAGATATCAATTGGTGTTGTCGTCTGTGTTGACGATGAGCTGTGATGGCATTAGACATAGTTGTTGTTGTTGTATCAGATATGTCGAGCAACGGAAGGCTGTCTTTCCACCAGATGTACGAAATGAGTGATGGATTGCCTCTCGCACTCAAATTAACTGAAATGTCTTGGCTTTCGATTACATCATACTTCTGTTGAGGCGGTGCCACGAATTGAGGCTTAACTGTATTTTTCGAGTCAAACATTAGTTTAATTACAGTATAATTAATATCGACTCACATAAGACGCTTAGCGTAATGTTAGCGCCGCTTCTTTTGCTTAATACTTGATTAACGGATTCGCAAAATATATAGCTTTCATCATCTCTTGTGGTGACGTCCAGTTGTAAACTACTTCTGGTATTCTTACCACTAAATGTAGTACTAGTTTCCGTCGTTTCAAATAATTTACTTTCAATTTTAATACCATTTTTATACCAAAACACTTCACATTTAGGATTACAAGCACCGGAATCACAGACTAGTGTTAGCACATCTCCCGATTTGGGATTTTTTGGTTTCAATTTAATAGTTACTGAATCTGATGTATAAAACACAGATAATTTAACCGAAGCAGTCAACGGCTTAAAAGTGGCCGCATTTGATGCCTCGCATCTATAAGAAGCGCCGTTATCTGCAGGTTCTGCTCTAATGACGAGTTCACTCGAAACTCCACTTCCACTGATGGAAGTCAATGCACTTATCTCTCGATCCAAACTCACATCATTTCCAGCGCTCAACACTTGCCAACGAAGACTAGGCAATGGATTGCCTCCAATTGAAACGCCTGTATTAACACATTTAATTTTATTAAACATTATAAATATAAAAATATATATATATATAAATTAGTTTAGTTATGATATGATAATTAAAATTTTTAATAAAAAAAAGTAACATTACAAATTTTATCTAAGATTTTGTATATCATTAAAATTTTTGAATAAATTGTTTATAATTACTACAATTATTGTAAACTATTAAAAGGCCTTACAGGAAAAGACATTTCAATAATTTTAAAATTTATGGTTTTTAAGAGACAATATTAATGAGAGTAAGAGTATTTGAAAGGAGACCAGCAAACTGAACAGATTATGATGCATTACTGGTTTCATATGAATATTAATCTTAATTAAAGCCATTACAGCATTCGTTAACATTGTTAACATCTTTGAAAACTCGTTATGTCATTAAAAACCATTGTTTTGAACCAAAAAATAAAATTCAGTGATAAAAAGCACTTAAAATATAAAATAATAGTGTTTTACAGCAAAGAATAATAATAATAAATATATATGTGATAAATCATAATATTTTATGATTTTCTATCAATTTTTGATATCTCTTTCTTAAAATAGATGAATAACTCGAAGATTTATAACTCAAATCTAACTTGAAATATAAATTTTTTGTTTTGTTTCTTATTGTTTAATCATAAATACTAAATTTCGGTCCCAAACTATTTCAATCGTTAATAATAGTTTAGTCCTTAGATTAACAAAAAACTAATAAAATAAAATTAAATGTAAATAAATATTTATATATATTTAATATGGACTTTTAATAACTGCATAGTGTTTATAAGCGAGCGATTGATTGAAAAATATTATTTTTGTTGGAAATATATATATATTTATATTATTATTGATGTGTTTTTATGAAACATTTGATATAATTTGATGAAAATTTTTTCTCATGAATTATTCATAAATTGAAAAAAAAGTTTTTTCTCCATAAGAGAAAGAGTAGATTTTAAATTAGATTTTGTCTACTTTTGACACATTTTAAATGATAAACGCATACAAATGCAAAACGATAGACAATGTATTAAAGAAAAAAGTACTTACATTTAAATCTATAGAGTTCTCCAGACATTAAGTTTGTTCCCTCTTTGTATCCAATAATATATGGCACTCCGGGAGCGTCTGGCCATTTAGATCAAGCCAGTCATTGAAAAAAAAAATGAATTTTTATTTTTAAAATTAATATTCATTGAAATAAAATGTTATCAAAAGTATCATTGAATGCTTACAAATAATATCGATATTTAATGTTTGAACGATAGTCTCGCCGAGAGTTTCGGACACTGCATAACACGATACGGTTTTAGAGTCGATATCATTACTGGTCAGTGTAAACGTGATGTTAGAGCTGGTAACCCATCCCTCTTTTGTCTCTACTATCCATGTACTCAATGGCAAAACCGCTCGACCTTTCAATGATCATCAAAATGCAATCAAATATGTTTAATATTCCGCTAATGACTCAAAAATGTCATTCAAACAAAAAAAGTGCGGTCACGTCATGAATATAATGATAATTTGTTATAAATATATTATTTTTTTTGTGCCAAAACTTTGCTTATATGAATAAAAGGGCTGAATTTAATACAATACAGTGTAATGAATAATGAAAACAATTTAAGTGATCTAATGCTAGAATTTTCTTAATTGGAGTCAATAAATATTGGATTCAAAGTATATTAATCGCTAGCTTTAGTCTACCAAATCTCGCTCAACAGAAGATACTCAATATTTAATAGTCGTGTGAATTCAGTGCAAAATTAAATTTAGGTCTCAATGGACGGTATAAGACTGGAATCAGTCATTATTAAAGATTTGAAGTAAATTACACTCAAAGTAGTCTTATCTTAAATGAAGCATTGGTAGGACTCGTACTGTATTGGTTTGAACCATTTGTATTAAACCATAGATTAAATAATGCTATTATTTGAATCAATTTCATAAATGCAATCAAAATTTTCTCGACATTCAGTTGTTTTTGCATTCAGTTAACGCAAACTCATAGCTATATTATACAGCCTGTATAAGTCATTCACATTCTGTATATTTTAGGTGTATTTTTTTAATTAACTAAAACGATTCAATATATGATATAATTTATTAAGACAAAAGATTAAATAAATATTTTAATTAATAAATTTTAAGAAGAAATTATATAATTTATATATAATTATAAATGATAAGCCTTACCATCAATAATCCAAGAAACTTCAGCTTTTGGATTTGCGAGTCCGGCCACACACGTCAATGTAATAGAGTCGCCAACTCTTCCCTGTTTTACTCCATTGATCTCCACTTTAACCGCTGGAACTGATATATGTAATCAAATAACAAATCAATTAATTTTTAACATTTATATTATTAATGATTTAAGGATTTAATATAAAAATCATTTTATTCTATGGTTTATTGATTGGCTCTAAAAATTGTTAACTTTTTCTTTTAATATAACTTAAGCTTCAAAAACTCAATCTTCAGTTTTAATAGAGATATTTATCTCTAATTGAAATCCATTTCAAACAAAATTGAAAAGAAATCGCAAAAATTACTTTCAAAACAAAAAAATAAATTACAAGAAAGCAGATTATCAGTAAATATACTGTATCATAAACTTGGAAACAATAAAAATTAAATTCATTTATTTTGTACATTAAATCAAAATCTTAGACATTGTAAGTAATGTAATCATCACTTAAGCAAAACTCAATTAAAATGCTTGAATATTTCATAGGAATAGATAAGTTTATGAGATGTAATACAGAGTTACATATCATTTCTAGACAATGAAATCCAAAGAAAAGTGAAGATAATTGACAAACATTAATGTAATTTAATAAATAAATATAAATAAATAATTGGTTGCCTTACATAATACTTTGAGTTTTATGAATGAAATTAAAGGCTGAGTCGTGACATCATTAGATGCTTCACATTTATAAACCGCATTATTATCATTGGGTTTAACTTTAAAAGTATATATATTTGTAGCCTCCCGGCCACCCGAACTCGAGTATGTATTATCTACTTCTTGGCCGTCTTTGTACCAAATTCTGTAAACAATTAAAGTTATAAATTTTTTAAATGCATTTTAAAATTATTACTAATATTTAACATACAGTTTGGCCAATGGATTGCCGCCGCGACTAATGCAGGCCAACGTTAGAGTGTCTGTAACTCTGATGACATTACCATCGGTATAGCCTTCAATGGATGGCAAACCGGGCTGATCTGAAATCAATTGAAAGCATTAGTTAGGCTTAATTAGTATGAAAAGTTAGTTAATTAAAGTAAGCAGTTTGTAACATACAAAGTACACTTAGGGTCACCGTTGACTTTAATGGTTTGGAAAGCGCCTGGTGTTCGCCCTGACAGCTATATTGAACACCTTTGGCACACAATTTGAGTTAAAATTTTATATTTATATTTATATCACTGAATTACAAATGCATACCATTATCGTCTAGTTTGGTGTAAATGTAGACAATACTTGAAGTGGACGTCAATTTACCAGATGCTCCCAAACCTTCCTTCAATACCGTAGTGTAACTATCTTTTAGAGCATTTAAACCGAAAAAA
>JAQIWK010000323.1:0-18002 GCA_034695265.1 Dissorhina ornata | reverse complement strand
CTCGGTATAGCTAGTGCAGTATACTCTCCAATTACAAGGTCAAGCCGCTTTGCATTGCATCAACAGCTAAAGACGAACCAAGAAACGAGCATAATCCTCCGAGTAGGATTAGATGCGGAAAAGAAGGTGTTCGGGTAAAGCTCGCCGTACCTAACCCTAGCCTCAGGGTCATGGAGGACCGAGCTAGGGTTAGCGAAGAAAGAAGTAGGAAAAGAAAGGCGATTGATTGAAGGAAACCCGAACCATTCCCATCAATATTATAAAAAGATAAAAGAATAATATTCATATATTATCCTATTTTCTGTTTTGTTTATACAATTGTAAATAGGTGTTTTTGTATTTTTAGAATATTTAGGTTATATAATTAGAATTATTTATTTTTGCAATTTTTACATGATTTTATAAATATTTTTTTTGTATTTTTATGATTTATATATTTTTTTGGTTCATTTTTAAAACATTAATTTGATTAATAGAAAAAATAGGTTATTATTAAATTTACTTAATTGCTTAAATAATAAAAATATGTACGATAACTCAATGTTGTATTTACATAGAAAGTGGCACATAATTTATGCACAAAATAGCCTAAAGCGCATTGAGTGGACATTAAGTGTGTATGTTTGTAACCCAAAAAAACAATCAACTAGTAAACAAAACAAAGTGCTTATAATTATAATTAATAAAAGTAATAATAATATCTAATTTAAATGTTCAATTCTATAGGTATGTATATTTAAGTTTAACTAAATTATGAATGAAATAAGACTAATTTAAATTAAAATTTTATATTTTATAAATAAGTGAATGTTGTGGCCAGTACATTGCAAAGTGGCAATGATATTGCACCCAACGTCGAGATTGTTTGTGGTCCAAGTGGTGCCAATCAGGTTGAGTCGGAAATGGCAAAGGATTTGCGGGCTCTCTGGACGAGAGAAGCTTGTCTGATGTGGCCATCAAGAGGTTAAAAAAGAAATACAAAGAAGGTATTGAAGATAGTAGCGAATTTGAGTGCCCAACTGAAGATAAGACGCCAAACGCCAATCACTGGAATTTAATGACAAATTATAAAGTTGTTAAAGCCAAGTTAAACGAGAATGGTGGTCATCGGTGGTATCCAGAATTTATGAATCCGGCGCTGCATCCCAAAGCTATGTTTGGAAATATGTATTTTATTGACTCTATTGTCCAAGAATTCCATTTCGAAACTAGTTCAGGTCGGATGTCGGGGAATACACTGTTTGAGGTAAGATGGTTAGGTTACGAGGACGAGTACAATACGGCGCAGACAAAGGCATCCATCCGCGATACACTTGAGTATGATATGTTTGAAAACCCTGATGATTTTGTGGGTGCCGCAGCTGGTCCGGCTTTGGTGGTTATGGCCATGGCTTGTGCTGACACTTCTCAACTCCCAACAGAAAAGCCTAATATTGAAATATTACCCGGATTACGCAAGATTTTGATTAATCATAAAGCCGATCATAAAGCTATAAGAGCTAGTAGTTACGAGTCGGTCTTGTCTTTGGAGTGGAGTTTGTATAAAGATGTTTATAATTATCTGTCCATCAAAACTCCAAATACAGTACGAGTTGGTTGGGGGATCATTGGAAGCCCATTGGGTTCCAATACTGCCATATTCACTAAAAAACACCCTGAAGTAAAATACTTTACAAAGGGCAAGACATTAGCCGATTATATTCTCCGAAATGTTAGAAAATCGGCACTACATCTATACATTGTTGTGTCAACCAGGGATTTTTTGCCTAAAAGTTTGATGGACCATAACCACAAGATACATGCCACATTATTCATTATTATCGTTGATGGTAAACACCGAAAATATGTGTTATGGGACCCGTATATTGAAAATCGGATGAACGCCAAACGGCCACCACAAGTGATCATTGACGCCAAATTGCCCTATTATGATGAGTCGGTGATTGAGTTGGCGTTTGGTCAGCAAATTAATTCGGGTGACTGCTTAAAACGGGTGTATGAAATGGCCGCCCAGTTGGTCGATGGTATGCCCATCAGTACAATTAAATGTACACAAAAATTTAATTACATTACAAACAAAATGGTTTAACTTAAAAATAATTATATAAATTAAAATAAAATGTTTGACAATAAAATATGATTGAAATAATCTTGTGTGTTTAGTTACTTATATTGTTTGTAGTATAAACTGTACATTATATATATTTTATCAAATTAATTATTTTAGCAAATTATGTTTATAAAAAGTTAATAAGTGCACAAATTCACTTAACTAGGTAAATGTTTACATAGTTCATACATAATTAATAATGTGTGTAATATCAGACATTTACCACTAAGGTAACATATGTGAATTATTATAAAATACAAAACGTTTAATCAAAGTTATTTACTGCATACATAAATGTTATTTTTTTTAGATATCTTAAATGTTAGTTTTTTTTCTATGTTTAAAATAGTAATTTACTCATTGTATAAATATCACCACCAGGGTGGTTTGTACTATGTGTTTATAGCAGTGTAAAAATATAACGCATTGTAAAAATATTAACGCGTACATAAATCTTAAATATTATTATGCAATAAATTTTGTATTATAAATGTAATTAAATTAGAAATTACCAAGATAACTGGTATACTTTGTTTATAAAGATTTTTTAATGTTTTTGTGTAATGTTATTTTGTAAATAAATTAACTGCTAATGTTTGTGATACACAAATTTCACCACCAGGGTGCATTGTATCAGTGCATTAAAAAATGAATTAGTAAATTAATTTATACAATTAATAAACGCGTACATAAAAATATAATTTAACAATTTTAAATAATTTATCTAATAAAACTGTTTAAATTTATGTTTACCAGCGTCACTGGGTGATCTAGTTTATATTTTAAAATAAATGTTTTAGTTAGGTTTACTAATATATACTCTAGGCAGTAATTATATGTAGGTATTATTTTAAGGTCATGTTTGTGTACCACCAAAGTAATTTTATAATAAGTTTTGTTTTGATATTAATTATAAAATAGTTTTAAAAAAATGATATTTAATGTTTTTTTTATCATATATTTATAACTTGATTTGTATATAAAAATTAACAAGGTAATAATATTGTTTATTCTTGTTATAGTTATAATACAATTTTGTGTTTGTGTTGTGTATATTTTGTTACTTATAAGAAAATACAATGCAATACTTTAGTATATAGTACATAGATTTTACCACCAGGGTGGTATTTGTTTATGTGTTGTTTACTTATTGGTTTATTAATTTTATAATTAATTAACGCGTACATTTAAATTTGATTTTTCTAGATAACAGTATTTTCTACCATATTATTAACATTTTAAAAAGGACCAAGGTCACTGGAGAATAGTATTTATATATTAAATTAAATATTTAAACATGTTATAACTTTATATGTATAGCTGTATAAATATTAATAGTGTATAAAATAATATAAAATTTAAAACAGTTTCACATGCATACAAAATAACACCAAGATAATATTTCTTATATAACAAAGTTAATTAGTTATATTTCTCAAATAAAAGGGATTATATTAATATATATAATATAGTGTTAGTAAATTATTGTTAGTATAAGTTTAATATATATATATATTTGTTTATTTTAATTTTATGCATTAATTGTAATAAATTGATAATATTAAATTACTAATTTTTTTTATTTGTGATAAAAAAGTAATTAAATCACTATCTAATTATTTTTTAAGTTTTTATTGTTTTTTATTTTATATTTTATTGTATTATTTACAAATACCATCACCCAATATTTAATAGCTATAAGTATTTCTATATATTTTCATATTTTTTTGTTTTATTTTGTGTGATTAAGGTATATAAACCACATTTTATAATTTTTTTGTTAATTTTTATTTAGCATATAGGTTAGTTATTATATTAAAATTAATAAATTTAAGTATTTCTTTCCACCCCAATTTTTTAATTTATAATACCTTTTTGTGAATATTAAAAAGAATAACTAGTAATTTATACATTTACTTTGTATACTTATTGTTTTTAATAATGATTTGATTTACCCATCACCAATTTTTAATAAAAATTATTATAAAAACTTTTAATTATCACCATGTTTCAATATGCATATATTTTATATATCTAATGGGACGGGTGGTGCCGGGTAAACCGGTCCACTAATATCTCGTCTCCGTAAACCAAGCTCTACTCTATTTGGTAAACTTCTAAATTTTGGAACTAGGTAAGTTCTATTTTGTCTTTTACTAATTAGTTTTATTATAAATGTTAATGTTATTGAGCTTAAAATTATTATTGTTATTATTAGGTAAAATATTAAATTAGATTTTAATTTAAGTTCTAATATTATATGACTACAAGATTTATCATGGAAACAAGAAATGGGTTGGTATTCTGTTATTAATGTGTTATTCAAATTAAATGTTAAATATGCTGAATCTGATAGCATAAGATCAGCTCTACCTCTTTGCCAATTCATACCAATTTCTGTTATTAAGTTTTTCATAATGACAAATTGAGCAGCTAAAGTAGCAAGGTTAATTGTGGTTTTTGAATTTATGTTATTTTGTGACTTTAATGCTGACATTAAATTTTGATCATTTAATGGAGACGTATGCCAGTTATAATCTGATTTTAATATATTGTAGTTTTTACTAAATACTGATTTATCGATTGATATAACATTTGGTTTTAATTTACAAAAATTATCAATAGGAATAATAAATGAATTATTGAAATTGATTTCACACCAATTTAATTCAGTATTAGTTGTGTTTTCGAGAAACAAGTTTTTACATGGGTTTGAATATTTAATGTTTATATAAATCAAATTATCAGTAGTTTGACAATTTATTGGTGTAATTAAACAAAGGCAAGTTACAACATAAGCAATGTTAGGAGGACGAAAATGTGTGGGTGATGGAAGTGTATATATTGGTTCTTCCAATTCTTCTAATTGCAAATTGTTTTGCCTGATTAATGATATTGTCTTTTGTTTATTAAATTTTCGTTTAAAGTATAAATTATGCTAATAATAATTAATAGTAAAATCAACAATAAAATATCAGTTATTGAAATTATATTTCTTGATTTATTTAGATAATTATCTGGTTGATTTATCTCAACTAGATTACCGACCTCTTGATTAACTTTTTGAGCTAGTTCATTAAAATTAAACTTGTGCATTTGAGGCATTAAATGAAAGTTTATTCTTTGAGAAAAGCTATGTTCAAAACTGAGTGTTCCACTGTACTGAATTGATTTTGCTTCATAATGTAAATCACCTATTTTAAAGGACACTGTGCTAGGTAAGGCAAATGGTAGGTTAGGACACTGAACGGATCTATTGTATACATAAATATACAATGATTCACAATATACATGATTTTGTTGTCCGACGTGTTTTATTTGGACTATGTCCTCTTCAACTAAAGTATGTTTTTCGTTGCATGTACCTAAACGCCAGTATTTCGAAGTTATATTTTCTGGCAAAGGGCTATCGCATCTATCAAATGATGGTACAACTACAACATTATTTTTGCCATTACTACTTGGCACTGGTAAAACACAATCGCTTTTTTGGTCAAAAATGACTTTTTGTGTGCCAATATAATCAATAGGACAGAGAATAGTACCATTGTTTTTCCGTTCATATATTGTGAATGCATCAGCTTCAAGCATACTAACCCCTGGTTGGATAATTTTAATATCAAATGTTAATGATATAATTTTTCTATTGACATCTAAGATACAACTTTGAGGTATAGCCAGTTTAAAAGGGCAGTTATTACCACACGGTAAAGTTATGTTGAATATATCTACAATTTTTTCATCAACTATTTTTTGTCGCCATTTACGTGATATGTCTTCTAATCTATCTTTAATTATCAAAAGTCTGGATGTTATGGTAGATATATAAGTCATGGTTTGTGGTATATTCTCACCCAATACTCTTAAAGACTCAGATATTGATTAAACATTGTCTCTTAATTGTTCAATTTCTTGTTGAAATAGTTTAAATACACTTTGTACTTTTTGTTCATAACTTTTTAACTCTAAAATTTTTTCTGTGATTTCTGCTTGTTTGTTTTTGAGTTTAATAATTTCATTATTCAACTTATTGTTTTCTATTTTGGCTGAAGTGGCAATACCTACTATAGTGGTAACAATAACTGATATAACGGCAACGATACCTACGGCCATGAGGGCCACTCGTTTGTTACGGCCAATTACTAAATGCCTTTCGGCTGACGCAATGGGAGCCTCACAGAATGTGAACAAGGGGTCAATAAAATTGTTAGCAAACTCATTTTCACACCATACTTTTAGTTCAGTTGCTTTATATGCCAAAAAATATGGACTGTCAAAAACTAAACAGGGTGATTCATATTTGACAGTAATCATTATTCTATTAATTCCCGAAATAACAGGTTGGTCAGATTTACGCCACACAATTGGACTGGTAGTTTCGAGTGCTATATTATAATCAATTAAAGTTATAAAAAATAGCATCATATAGTTAGACATGTTAAAAAGTTTACGAGGGACTTTTGGCCGCTGGGAACGGCGAGGAGTTGCCGATGTTTGTCGGATATTTCTATAGGTCTTGACGCTATTACAGTGTCTGGACTTGAGGTCGAATCCGAAAGGTTTAAACGAGTTACTCTATTAGGAGGGTTAGGTAATCCTTCTGGACTATGTAGTTGTTTTAGTATTGTGTCCGGATTACTCATAATGTCACTATCAGTATTGTTTGGTGGTTCAGTTAAATTGTAAATTTCAGTATCGCTATTTGAGAAAACTGATTGTAAACTTGAATTATCACTATCAAACATAATATCATTAGGTTGACACTGTTGCTCAATACGCTGGATAAGCTTTTCTCTATCGTGATAAGGCTTTAACCGACTAACATGAACTTTATCTAATAAGACCTTTTTATTTTTTATTAATCCTTTTATAGTATAATTAACATTATTTTTACTTTTAGATTCAATTTCAAAAGGGCCGTGAAAATTATGGAGCAATTTGTCTGATTTGCCAACATATCTTGTCGGGTAAAACACCCAGACAATATCACCAATGTTGTATTCAACATTACGGTGTTTTTGATCAAAATATTTCTTACTTTTTTCACTCGACTTTTTCATGTTAGTTTTTGCCAGAGTTCTGGCTTCCTTTAAAGAGTAATTTAGATTTTTAATATAATTTTTATTAGACATACTACTAAGTGTTGGAACTTTAAGAGCTCTATCGGGCGGTAGTATTGGGGATCTACCATACATTAAGTAAAATGGCGAGAAGCCAGTAGATGGTTGGATGGACGTGTTGTAGGCAAATACTACCGATTGTAAACCAGAGCACCAGTCTTTTTGACTTTTTCGTGTGTACATTGATATCATTTTAGCTAACGTACCGTTAAACTTTTCAACTAATCCATTACACATAGCATGGTAACTTGTTGTGCACACATGTTTAGTCCCCAAGCGCTCGTACAACAATTGACTAAATTGGGCCCGAAATTGGCTGCCCCTATCAGTAAGTAAAGTTTTAGGTGACCCGTGTTTTGTAAAAATATGATTGATAAAAAAATCGGCCGCACTTTCTTTAGTGGCGGCTATAATAGCCTCACATTCGCACCATTTGGTGAAGTGATCAGTAGCGGCTATTATATATTTATTACCAGCATTACTTTTAATGAATGGACCTAAAAAGTCCATACAAACTAATTCAAAAGGGGCGATGATTTCAATAGGTACCATCAGGCCAGCAGGCGGTAATAATGGATGTTTTTTGACTGACAATCTTTACATGTCCTTACATATTCAATTATATCTGATCTCATTCCTGGCCAGTAAAATCTATTTGTAATTTTATCCATTGTTTTAAGTGTGCCCAAATGAGCACCAGAAATCAGATCATCGTGATAAGCATACTATACGAAAATTATTAACTTTTTTGGGATGCAAACCACTAGTTCATAATCTTTATTTTTAAACACTTTTTTCATCAAAACATGGTTGTCAATAAAATACTTATTTATAAGATTTTTGTCTTTACAATGATCTAGGTGCTTTATGTTTTTATAGATAGAACCAAAATATATGTCGTTTAACTGTAATTCACCCATTTCTTCATTAGTTAATTCTGTAATGGATAGTTTGTCTGGTAAAATTAGATTACAATGTTTATCAATATTGTCAAAAAGTTTGCTTGGATTATCAACAGGGTATCTACTAAGAGTGTCAACATCTGTATGTGTTTTTCCTGATTTATAGATTACTTTATAATCAAATTTTGACAAATGAATAGCCCATCGAGCTAACCTAGGTGGCAAATTTGATTTTGTAGCCAACCAGGATAGACTTAAATGATCAGTCACAATTGAAAAGAATACACCTAACAAGTATTGTTGGCATTTGTTAGTAGCTTGCACAATTGCCAAACATTCAATTTCAGATATTGAATAATTTTTCTCTGCTGGATTAAGTAATCTACTATCATATCTTATAACTTGATATTTATTATCAATTTTATGTAATAGTATGGACCCAATACCTGTTTTCGATCCATCGCAGCGCAGTTCTAATGGTAGTTTGTTATCAAAGTGTGCTAATATAGGCGCTTTGCACATTAATTCTTTAATTTTATTGAAAGCGGTTTCTTGTTCAGGTTCCCACTTAAAACCTATACCTTTTCTGTTTAATCGAGACAAAGGTTCAGCCATTTGTAAAAAGTTTTGAATATAGACCCTAAAGAACCTTGCTAACCCAATGAAGGCTCGGACATTTGTTATATTTGCCGGCCTTGGGAAGCGTTCGATGGCTCGGATTTTATCCGGATCAGTGGCCACCCCATTTTCATTAACAATATGGCCTAAAAATTCTATTTCACTTATAGAAAAAGCACATTTTGACGGCTTAAGTGTCATACCAAATTGTTTAATTCTATCCAAAACTTTTTCTAAATTAACTAAATGTTTCGCAAACGTATCGTTAAATATTACACAATCATCAAGATAAATTATGCAAATATTCCACTTAAGACCTGATAAATGAAAATCCATAGCTCTTTGGAAAGTTGCTGGGGCTGATTTGAGGCCAAAAGGCATTTTTAAAAAACAATACAACCCATCTTGAGTAACAAAAGCTGTTTTAGCTTGGTCATTTTCGGCCACTTTAATTTGTAGATAGCCACTATTCATATCTAAAGAAGTAAAATATTTTGAACCCGCGAAAGCATCAAGAGCATCGCGTACTGCAGGCAGGGGGTATATGTCATCAACTGTAACATTATTAACTTTCCTCATATCAACACAGAGCCGTTTTTCGGGACGTCCGTCGGAACCTATAGTTTTTTTGTCTACTAAAACTACGGGTGATCCCCAAGCCGACCTACAATGAGTAATAATGCCCATATCAAGCCATTCATTGACTTGTTTGTTTACTATATCTCTTTGTGCTGCACTATAAATGTAAGGATGTTGTTTGATAGGCAAAGCATCACCGGTGCAAATGGTATGTTCAATGCCTTCACATAGACCTATATGCCCAGGGTCAAACGCAAATATATTTTTGTATTTTAATAGCAATTTTTTTAGGGCAATCTGTTGTTCAAAAGTTAATTTATCATTTATAGTTAATGTGTTTATATTAAAAATGCCATCATTTATATTTTTATCAATTAAGTGGATTTTGTCATTTAGATTAGTTAAATTGACACTCATTTTGCTATTATTGCAAAGATTTTTTATTTCTGTTTTAGATTTATCATTATAAAAACGATAAATGTGTGATACAAACCAGTCTTTTTTGGTAGGGCAATCATTGGTTGTGTGGTCTACCTTAAAGCAAAAATCGCAATGTTTTTCAAAATTACTCTGAGCTCTAATATTGTCTACTAACTGCTCAGGTAGGCTTTGAATGGACACATAATCATAATGACAATTTTTATGGCGCTCTTAAAAAGTCTATTAGCGAAATGTACTTTTTTGTGGTTCTGTGTAATCTCAACAAATGCTATAATAGTGCCTTGTTTTATAATTATTGTTTCTGAATGACAATTTATGATAGACAAAATAGCTTCACCACTGTTAAAAGTCATTTCTGTTTCCTTCACATATATTTTCATTTTACTGTATATATCAGGATTTGATCTTATAAAACCTACAAAATCTGATTTTGATCTTTTGTTACTTACACAAACTTTAACATAATATACCTGAAATGGTTTTACTTCAATATTTTGTATAATGTGTAAATTATGGAAATTTTGGTTATAATTATAAGTGTTTTCATTGTTAAAAAACTTAATGGTTTTTGATTTACAATCTATAGTCAGACCAGCTTTGCTATTAAAATCGTTACCCAATAATAAACTGAATTCAAAATTTTTTATGATTCCCAAACTTAGTTTTAGGTCATTTTTAACACAATTCTGTCCATAAGTTATGGTAACTATAGTTTCTCCCTCTAAGCAGACCTTACTGCCATTAACTGCTTTAATACTTTTAATTGTCTCTGTTTTTGGTTTGATTTCTAGACCCAGAGTTTGGGCCAATTTATAATCAATCAAACTCACCTCGGACCCACAGTCAATCAACGAAAATATTTCTCTCCCATTTATTTTAACCTTTTGATATATAAGATCGCCACAATCCTGGTCAGATGACAGTAAATTTGCGCGATGTTTTTGAGTAATTTTAGTAGGGCAATTAACGGCATGGTGACCGGGTTTTTTACAATTAAAACAAATTGGTTCACCATTTAAATTTCTAGAATTGCTCAATTGACGCGCAATACTAAAATCAACCTTATGATGTGGCGACGGTGACCTACTAGCTTGACCATTTACTTGGGTATTTGGTTGAAAAGTTGGTCGATAAGGGTAGTGAGATTGAGACCGATCACGAGAATGGTCGCGAGAGCGATCACGTGAATGGTCGCGCGAGCGGTCATAGTAACGATCACGTGAGTGATCACGATTGCGATCGAACGAGCGGTCACGTGGCCTATAGTTTTCATTACTATTATTGCCTTTAAAATTAAAAAATTCCCGAGATTTATTTCGATCAAATGAGTGGTCACGGTTTTGGTCATTAATAGCATTAAAATTGTTATTATTTATGGTTTCATTCATACTATTATTAGAGTATTTATACTCACGTCTACCACGGTCATTATAATTATAAGACCTTTCTTTAGACTTGTCTCTGATATTATTCATTCTTAAGTCACCCAAAATGGAAGTTAGTTTAGACATATCATTACTCAACTTATCGTATTTTTTCTCATTTTCCAATAACTTTGATGCTAATTCTAAATTTAGAGAACTTATTGGATTCTTTTTGAGTCCTTCTTCAACACTTAACGCATTTTGAGTCAATTGGTTAACAGATAAGTTTTGCATAGGTATTATTTGAGACATTATTTGCGGTAACAAACCGTCTCTTATATAGATAATACGGTCGGCAATTGCCATTTGAGGGTCATATTCTATACAATATAGCTCTTTACGCGTAATGTACCGCAAAACATCTTGGTCATGCAACTGTTTACACTCTTCCAACCTTTTTTTTAAATAAGCGCGCTCATCAGTTGGTGTATGATGTGCAAGAAACGCGGTTCTTAATTCATTCCAAGTGGCGGGGGCATTCGCGTTGCTCTCCACGCGCACTTCATACCACACTAATGCATCCCCATCTAAACTATCGCTAAAACGGCGAAAACGGTTGTCGTCTGTCCAACCCTTAGCGTTGGTTACGCTTTCATACCTCTTAAGCCAAGACTTGGCCATAAAACCTATCTCACCGTCATATTTATCTATTTTAATGCCTGTCTGGGCCGACACCACATCATTAACTATGCGCCGCACATCGCCAGCGCTTAATGTATTTGGTAGGTCTATGTTAGGTCCTGGGCTATGCCCGCGGCCACCTCCATGGGCCATTTTAATAATAATAATACCTTTAAGTTAACTATAGATATATGTGATTTATATAATTATGACAGCTAATATTATTCTTAAGGTTATCAAAGAATATTGATTATATTACAATAATCAAATTAGAATAAATAATTGTTAAAATAATTATTTGCTTACCGAAATATTGCTAGCGCTCAAAGGATACCGCAAACGCTTCGCCAGCAGTCAGTCGACTGTCAACTTGGGATGTTCTGTTGGCCAAAGATATTGGGCAAAATCGGTGATGGGCCCAGCTATTTGCCCACACGTATAGATGGGTCCACCGCCGAAATGTCCTCCACCACGACGCACCAATGCTTTTATGGGTTTAATCGCTAACTGTACTTGCCGATTTGATGATGATTGAGTCCACCCGGCCACGCAGGGTATACGGAGCCAAATTGCCCAAACAAAATATCAGCAATATAGTGATGGATTACTGGCCGGATATACAGAACATCCCGGCTGAGCTCCCATAAATGCTAAGCATTTTTGGTAATTGTTGAGCGCAGCAAATAAAAACTACTCAATATAACAAGACATCACTTTTATTATAACAAACATTACAAAACAAGATATAGTTTTTAGACTATAAAGAAAAAGGCAAACGTCTAATGCTCGAAACATAACATTTTATAGTAGAACAAGTATACAAAAAATAGGCTGTTACATAAGGGAGGAGTTTTACTTAACCAATAATAAGTAAGAACAAAACAGCATATAACATTATGAAATCAAAGGTAGGGTGTAATTGACACATAGAAAAACTTAACTTTAAATTTGGTTGAAATATAAAGTGCCTGAAAATATCAATTATAATTTATTTAATTAAGTTGTAATTTAAACATTGTAAAAATTATATATATCATAAAATATTGTATAATAAATTTCGATCATACTTTAATTATATTTTAAGAGCTGTAAATGACTGTAAATATAATTATTTATTAAATAAACTGTACCTTTATTTATAAAGTAGTTTCATTATATTACCTAATATTTCAAATTAATTAAGTTGGGTTATGATTAAAAATATTATTTAATTGATAAATTTATAAACACAATTAGTAAAATTAAAATTAACGTTAATTATAAAATATTTTATAATGTTTCAATTATTTTTCTTGATATGTTTTACATATAGCCGTTTAATCCAATATAATTTATAACATTTAAATAGTAATATATAAATATAAATTTTATTAAAGTTTTACAGTTTAAATTTTAATGCATAGTAATGAATGCAACAAGTTAATTCCCAAAAATAAAATATTCTTACTTTAAAATATTAATTTAATTATAAAAATATAATTTAGTAATAAAATTTATTATCAAAATTAAAATGTATTTGCTAATTTAATATTATAGATTATAAATTATTTTTAATATAAAATTGTTCAATAAAATACTCTTTGTTGATTATCTTCATGGCTTCAACATTATCCACTATAAGTGATACTTATTAATAAATATGTAAAATTATTGAATATATAAAATATATATAAAGAAATACTATATTATTATCAATAATCAATATATTAATTATTATGTTATCTTATTGTAGAGTAAAAAAAATTATCCAGGATTGCATAAACTTTGTCCAAGTTTTGCTTAGAAACAATAATTTTATAAAAATATTTTTGATTAATTTAATTCCAAATATATAGTTATTTAAATTTTTATTGATAATAAAATAAGCATGACAAAGTAATTTTACAGTTTTTCAAAATTATTCAATTAAATTTTAAATTTGTTCAACTTTATAACTAATGTTGAATAATTTAAACAATTTGTTTTGTATGATGTCATCAATAATTATATTATTGTTTTCGAGTAAAACAAAAAATTGTCTAAATATATAATTATAAGTCATTAAAAATGTTAAACAATTAATAATTGAAATAACCCATTTTTATATATTGAAATATTAAATTAATAAAATTGGGTTACTTTGTTAAAAGTCATTACAGTTTGAGAAGGTAACAAATTAAACTATAATAAAATTGCTTATGTTTTGTTTTGCTTTGCTTATAATTAAGCTTAATCATGTTGATTTTAGTTAATTTTCAATGCCAAATGCCAGGCACTGAACCCAACGGCAAATTTACCCACAATACACACCAATGAAGAGGAAATGTTTTTATCACAATATTTAGGCAAATATTACGATAAATCAGATGTGGTTTGGTTGGGACTTAAATGGTCCAATACGGCTAAATAATTTGCATGGACTGATAATACTGTTTTAAATTATAAACACTGGAGTCATGAAGATACATTAGATGGTAGTTTGAAATGTGCCCAAATGTTGCTTAACCCACAAGAATTAGGCAATTGGACCGACAATTATTGTACAAAACCGGCACTAATTGTTTGTCAAACTGAACAATTTGATCCCATTTATAAACAGCTGATTGAATTGATTAAAACTGTATCAAAAATGAATGATAAATTGTTAAAACAAGGTATAGATTTACAAACATTAAAAGCAAATCCAGTACCAATTGGGTTCATTTACACACAATTACCTAATATGTCGGCACCTATTGATTTATGGCCCGCATCTCAATGGTCAGACATTTCAGGACAATATTCTGTGTTGTTTTTTCGAGTAGCAGGCTATGGTGCGGATGAGTTTGGACAAATCCAGCCAGCTAATCAATCAATCAATTAGTTATTAACATTTTCAGTTTTGAACAACTGTATTTTGCTACTAGGTTCTTGGAAGATTGAACCAAGGTCCGGTGATTTTAGAGCCCAACTCTTTATCAACTGAACTAGACAACCAACCAGCATTAATCTTTTATGTATTAAAACAGTTGTTTATATTTATAATGAAAATCTTATAAGTTAAGTAATGAAATTAGATTTCATATAAAATTAATAATTTTATGAATATTATAATACTAACATTAGTTAATTTATCAAGCACTTATTAACAATATTTTACATTTAATTTAATGAATAAGCAAATTAAACAGTATATTATTGTCACTAAAATAAAATTATGTTTAAACTGAAAACTAGATTATGCATATTATTAATGCATATTAATAAATTGATTTTAATTGTTTCAGATAACAGTTAACTATGTTAACTTTATCAACAGGTGGTAATTTTTTAAATTTTTGATTTTTAATATTAAATAGAAATTTTTTTCAATTACTTTATAAATTTGAAATAAATATTTAAAAATTAATTGAATTTAACAAAATAAATTAATAATTCGTTTAATTGTTATATCAATATAATTTAATATTCATAATTATTTTAAAGCTTTAGATACAGCGTGTGGCAATTGGTTAGCCTATTAAAAAAAATATTTTAACCTGGATTATTAACTTATGACGATTCTGAAAAGTTATGCATAGAACAAGATTTTACATCTAAATTAGTATCCATTAAATTTCAAGAAGAACAAGACTTTGTGGCCAAATATTTGTGTGAAACATAAAATATTGTTAATAATGTTTGAATTGGCGCAAAATATCAAGTTACTAAATTTTTATGGGATGATGGTACTGATTTAATCTATACAAATTGGGCTCCGGGTAGTCCTACAAATCAGACAAATACTTGCGTTCAAATGTTATCCGACCCCAGATTGGTTGGTAAATTGGTGAATGAAAATTGTGCTAGAAACAATGTAGTTTTATGTCAAAAATTGCAAACATGGTCACATAGTCAATTACAACAAAATGTATTGAACATTATGAAAAATCCTGTACCTGTTAGTTTTATCTACGTTCAATTGCCTAGTGAGAAAGCACCTAGTGACATATGGCCCTGGATGATTTGGTCAGATATTACTTCACAATATGCCGGAACATTTTTTCGTGCTGAAGGGGGACAGTCAGATAAATTTGGTGTTAAACAAGGTGATAACTCACCTAGATTGCATGCTGTTAGAAACCAATTTGATTTTGCTTGGGTTCGAAATGGGACACCTATTGAAATTACACCCGGGGTAGAAAGTAGTGTAATATATACTGGCAAATATGACGGGTCATTTACGACATATATGAGTTTTTCTGTATCAAGTGGTGAAGTTAGACCTGTTAATATGGCCATGCGTATTTGGAAACGTACTGCATAATAAATTCATATTATATAGATAATTTTATTATTAATTATTAATATAAATAGACTTATCACTTTTTATTTTATTGTTTTGGTATAATTAATAAAAATTGAAATGAATTAAAAAAATTATTTTAAACTTAATTTCTCAAAATTTTTTAATTTATTTTTTTTGTGATTGGTAAATCTATAAAAATTAATCAGATTTACTCCGATATAATTAATATACAATATAAAATACTATAATAAAACTACGTCAATATTCAGAATACAGTTTTTGAATTAATTTCAATATCTATTACATTTGATATAATATACGCTTACAATATGTAAATAAATAATATATTTTAACAAATTACAATTATTTAATAAATAAATTTTTAAAATCTGTTTTCTGTCTATTCCAAGATTATTAATTAAGATTATTAACTAATATATAAATATTAATATTTAAACATATTTACAGTTTTAATTATTAATATTTTAATTATAATTAGTTATTAAATTAATGTATAATTTATAAGTTAACAAACACAATATGGCTAAAACAGAAAACGAATAAAATACACATATTTTTAATTGCTTTATAAAACAAATAAATTTATGTTATTAGATTAATATTTATTTTACATAATATGTAATATTATTTAAACAATTGAATAATTATTTTTTATAAAATGTTTTAACTAAAATAAAAGTATTTGCAACGTATATATAACTTGAATAGATGTTTAAATAACTTTAAAAAAATAATAATTTTATCTTAATAGTTACATTATTTTTTTAGTTAAATAATTTGTATTGTTTTAATTATATTGCAAGGTAAATTTTTAAAAAATATAATTCATTATTAAATAATTCCAATATAATCGTTTAGGTTTATAGAGTTATATTCCCATATTGAATTTATTAATATTTTACGGTTTAATTTATAAAATTGGTAATTATATAAGTTGTTACCACAACACTAGATTATTAAGTAAGATATTATTAATTATCTTATTACATTTTATTTAATTATTTTAGTATTATTTATATTAAACACTTTAACAAATTATATTTAATTGTAAATTATCAGTGTATAAAATTTTTAAATTAATTAGTTGATAAAATACTTATGCAGTATTTATTAATACAAGCAATAGTTGTTAATTTTTATAATTATTATGATAAATAAATTTATATTAATTAAAAAAATAAAATATATATACAATTCTGGGTGCCATTTATTCAGTTTGAAATTTAGAGTAATATAATAAAACTACTTTACAAACTAAAATACAGTTTATTTAATAAATAATTAAATTTACAGTATATCTCATGATCTATTACATAAAGTTATAATAAGCACTTACAATAAGCACTTATAATAAATAAATAATTAAAATTTATATTAACATAATTTATAAAACATTATATTATAATTAAATATAAACATATAGAAAAATTTACATATTTGAAGGAAATATTTGAAAAATGTTGTATATTTTGAAATTTAAAAAATATTAAACTAAAACATTAATAAATTCTCTACTTTATTAACACAATTATTTGCTGGGTAAGTTTTTAAAATTAGCCTATTGTTTGTCCAATATATCAGGGTGATAGGAAATTTTTGCAAAATAAAATTTTTATTTAAAATTTTATTCAAAAAAAACTGTTTGAGATACAAATGTAAAATTTTAATGCAAACATGCCCAAACTATTTCATATTTGCCATTTTACAGATTAGTTGATTTAAGGACTGGTATTTAAAATATAATAAAAAATCTGTCCAGCAAAAACTATAAAACATATCATAAATCCAAATATACCAAAATGTTCAGCATAAAAAATTACAAAAAGTAAATTCTGGGTTTTTTGAAATTTTGTCCCATAAAAGAGCAGGAGGCATTTTAGTATCAATTTTTAATATTTTCAAACTGTTCTATAAAATCAA
>JAQIWK010000322.1:0-18037 GCA_034695265.1 Dissorhina ornata | reverse complement strand
AATACAAACTTTTGCTCAAATATCTCATGCGTTGACAATCGCGATTTAATATCTCATAGTTAACTGGCTCAATATTAGCCACCAAATCAACCACCTTGGTCAATGTAACTAGCTTCAAATTGCGTTCCAATATATCCAGGTAAAAACTTAAATCACTACTATTGCCAACCGATGAAAACCGTATACTTTCTATTTCATTCACAATTAATATAGTTTAAAATTAATATTTGAATTATTATCAGGGTGGTGGGGGGGGGGAGGGGGTCATGTGTGTTAATTGAGCAAGTTAACATACCTTTGCCAGTAATAACTCCATTCACATCATTTTCAATACACTCGTAACTAATTGTATGACTTTGATCTTTGTATAAGAAAACGCCAATTGATCTTAGTCCATTTTCATAAACATACTGGCCCCAATTTGTACCAGGTACATTGCCCGTTTTCTGTCGTGTTTGTACTACATCATTTCCTGAGCTATACGTAGAAAATTGATTAATGTTTTTAATTAATTTTTATTAAGGTTGAAAATTTATCCGTAAATTTTGTGTAATTGCAGGTAATTTACAATAAATACATTTTTATTTTATAAATGCTAGATGCTATTTTATAATCGAAAAATTTAACATATTATAAATAAAACTTTGTTTACAAAATAAAATACTTACAAAAATCGTGTAGTTAATTGACCCTGGACAATTGAATTTTCAATAGCATCAAAACGTTGATCACAACGCTGTTTGTATGTCCAATCAATATTTTTACGTTGAGTCTCAATCTGATAAATGTAATTAATTCAGAAATTATTTAAAAATTTATAATTATTTAAATATTAAAATTAAAACTTAAAGTAACTTATAGCAAGTATCTTGTTATAATATAAAATTTATGCTCAATTTATCTAGTATATAATTTACATTTGAACTCTTTTACAACTCTTAAATTTAATTAATTTATTTATACATAGGTTAAAACTAACGTCTCTACATTGCATAACAGTGAAGCGTCCAGTAGGGGGTCTAATGTTAAAATACCATTCGCCTTAAAAGACTACTTCTGTGTTATAAACTCTAATTTCATTTATTTATAATATCAATTACTAATTTTACTTAATTTAGGCAATTAACCTAAATTAAATTATAAAATAATTAAATATTATCTAAAACAAAAATGATACCTGTGAATTTTGAACAAACGGTTCCGAGTCGACAAATTTATTATCATCCAAACGCATACAAGTGGCCAACAAACTAGTATACACTTTTTGGTCCGAGAGTTGGCTACGGCCCGTACCGGCCAAAACCTGGTCAACCGATCGGGTCATAACACCCTTTCCCATAAACTTATAGTACAACTCTTCGCCAAACCTTAACCTATTGGGCGTTTCGCGTCGGACTGAGCCCTGTATTGCCTTATTATTCAAGCGCTGAATCATAGCTTTCATGCCCGGGTTGGCCACCACTGACTCGTCGGCCGGTATTAATCGGGTAATTAATTTGTAAATACGAGACAATAGACGGGGGCATAGGTTTTGGCTCATTATATTCATATAGCTAGATAAGTTACGGGGTGATTGGGTGGTGTTACGAGACATTAAATACAGTACACCATTGCCCACAATTTGGCCATTAATTTCATTTTCATTGCAAACATATTCAATGTAATAGTTGTCGTAATCGGTCCATAGTATGGCCATACGTTTGCGTTGGCCGTCCATTACCTTGTTCAACCATTTACTACCAGGGTTAGCTTGTTTAACATAGCCATTAGACTTGTGCTTTATATTTGGACTAAACAAGATGATGTAATTAAAACTAATTATATTATGTATGCTAAATTATATAAATACAACTTACTTGTTGTCAAAAGATTTCAAACATTTAGTAAACAAAATACCATCTTGGTTGTTTTCTATTTCAATAGAGTCTGTGACTACTTTACCTAGATAACTGCTCCAATCAACACGCCAGGTGCCCGATAACTGTTGTAATATTAATAATTTATACATATATTTGTTAATAAATTTTAAAATAATTAATAATATATAACTATTATTTCATTTAAACTAATTTTTAACTTTGAAATAAATATTTTATAGAATAAATTTATCTTTAAATTTACTTAAAATAATAATTATTATGTGCTTATTTAATTCTAACTTTTAATTAAAAACAATTAAATTTTAACAAAATACTTAATTTGTTTGATTAAAAAAATTATTATTTAAAACATTTATAATATAAATTTTATAATAATAGTTTTGAATTGAAAGTAAATTTAAAAACCCCATTGAAACTAATGCTATAAAAACCTAATGTTATTTTTCCATTGAAGCTTTTCAGTAACTTTGGTTAACCCCTCAAAGCACAGGCCTTTTATTCCAGTACCTTACTATACCATAACTCTACAGTATAAGCGTATATAAAAAGGTTTGCCAAAACCTTAATAAATTATTTTTAATTTTTTGGACTTAAAATATCAAAGTTAATGAATAATGGACTGCAGTCTATCAGTGGTTTTAGTAATTATAAAGTAATGCAGTGAAGTAAATATATTTACAGTAAAGCTTTTCTATAATTTAAAGGCGCTATTTATATAAATTATTTATATTTAAATAGTTATATAATACTCTCTCTCTCTCTCTCTCTCTCTCTCTCTCTCTCTCTCTCTCTCTTAAATGCATACCCTATTGAAGTCGGTGTCAAACAATGACTTTTCATCCAAATGTAGACAATGTTTGGTCAACACATCATAGACTTCAGCGTCGGGTGCATTGGACTGAACCTTTTCCCTATGTATCTGATCCTCAAACTTTAATTTGGGTACCAAATACTTATCCAGCACAGTTTTCATTGAATTGGTACTTAATGACTGTTCATAACAGCCAGTCAACACTGGCTTTAACTGTTCCATTAGGTCCGATATCTTGTCCCAAGTGTCTGGTTTCAAATGAGTGGTCATGAGCTCAAGATATGTAAACCAATCGCTAGGTTTGGTGGAGTCGTCGGCCGAACTTAGATGTAATGATTCTAGGTTTGAAAATATACATTATTTCAATAACATGTGTATAAAAAGGACCCTGGTCATTGGATATCTTAAATGATTGCAACAAAGATGTGTTTTGTTTTAACAAACAAACTTAAAATTATATCCAAACTTTATTGCATCTATACAGTGGCCCATAACTAAATTCATGTTACCATAGTTACTCACAGCCTTATCAGGCCTATGCTTAACTATGGTAACATAAAACTATTTATGGCCAACTCTACACAAAAAAGTAACGCTAATGGTTGATAAGATTAACTTAATATTCATAAGTGACCCAGGTCTAATTACCAATCAATTTAAGTTGATTGTCCACGCTAAACTCGGCGCATGCATAGGAAATAGCGTAATCTTCATTAGATATCAATTGGACGACTTTTATACGGCGTCCCTCATCGTACGTCCATAGAATCTTGTCATTTCGGTCATAGTATTGGTTCATTTTGTGCAAAAATGTATCTTGGTTACTTTAAAAAACAATTACAAATTAAATATAACTTACTCAACTTAAATTTATTTAAAAAATAATAATTACAATAGCCAAATATCAAACGTAGTATCGGATGTGCGCTTGGCCACTGTCCGGTCCCAAATAGCATTAGGATGTTGATAGGTTGTATAGTCTAAGGTCCAATTTCTTGCCAGCTAGTTAATTATAAATATAAAATCAAATAAATTAAAAATTTAATAATATTTAAATTCAAATTATTTCAAAGTAAATTTGGCCAACATTGTCGCAAAATAAATGGTTACAGTAAGTTTGATTATGAAGTTTGTTTATATTTAGTAACTATGGCAACAAGTTCAGATGTATGATATGGTGGTAGACAACCCATGGCAATTTGTAAATTGTAATAGGCATAATTAATTTATATTTTAATACTTACAGCCGATATATTAGCATAAATAAGTTCATCATCATTAAATAATCGACATTTATGTCCCAAATACTGGTAAACATCTTTATCCGACTTATCGCTAATACGGTTATCTCTGCGACATTTACTCAACCTTTGGGTAACATTACTTAAGACCCTTTGGCCAAAATTTTTATAATAATCATTAGTATTATGATTTAATTTAGCCACCAGCCGGATCACTTTGTTTAGCTTCATTTCGGGAACATTGTTCAATATTTTGGCCAATACGTTACGATGAGTGGCCATTTCTTGACCCGATAATGACCGCAATGACAGCGATAATAGTTCTATTTTATAAAACATTATGATAAGTAAAATTATCTTGACAATGAAAAAAAAAATTGATTTAAAATCTTTTTATATTACCGTTTATCCTTATAATACCGTTATCCTCGTACTGATAGCACTCGTATCGTAACAAATGTGATTCGGGATTAAAGTCAATGATGGCTTCATTTAGTAGTATATTACCGCATTGGGTCTTCATTAGGTTAGAGTCACTATCGTGTACTGACTGACACTTCAATCCCGATGGACTAGTTATCAAGGTTATAATAACAAATTTTAAAAATTAAGTAATGTTAAATAAAATTAATTTTTAATATAGAGTGTTTGATAATAATGTTCATGTTACCATAGTTACGCAAGGCCTGTAAAAGCGTTTGAGAATATATGGTAACATGAAAATAACTATTGACCACTCTATACGGTATATAGTTTGTTAACTTACTAGTAGGTGGTTTCAAGTGCCTCATCGCTATTGACTTTCATTTCTTTATAGTCATACTGAGCCGACGGGTCGCTCAAAAGGTGGGGTTCCCAGCGGCCAACCATTTTATAAAAATCTACAAATTCAACTAGTTCAGAATTATGGAACCGGATACAATTGTCCGATAGCTCCTTGGTTTCTAAATAAATTTAAAAAATTAAAACTTTAATAACGACACTACTTTAAACACCACCTAATAACTATTAGTTTTAGATTGATTAAATTTTTATATCTAGATAATTCAGTAATATACTTACGGTATTTATTATTGTTAATACAATTGTACCTGACGATTGGTTTTAATCTATCGGTTATATTTAGGGCTAATTTAATATCCCTGAGTCTCATTTTTAATTGCTTATTATGTACACAGCCCCGGGCGTAGACATCCAGTCGTACTAAACAATTTAGTATTAGAAAAATAATTAGTATCTAGGTAATATTTGTATAAATTTTAATAAATATATTACCATCTTTAGACAGCGAGCCATCAAACTCGGCACACGAATAGGTGACCAAATAGGTCTGATAGTCAGTGTCCACTACGGATACACTGAGTTCGTGATTAACACCCGGCTGTCCAACGGCCTGAGGGTCGGTATCATCGTCTATAACCGGTGCGTATAGTGTACCCGAACGACCCTGTTGTCGTAATTCTAAATCTTGTAGTCCCATAGTGTTCCTGGTCATTTTAAAATACATTATAAGTTGCTATACGTAAGTTTTAATAAGTTTTAATTAATTTTTATAAATTTTAAAAAGTCTCAAAAAATTGTTATTACAAGTTATAATAAATTTTAAAAATAAGAATTTAATTGCTTTTCAAGTTGGGTTTGACTAGTTATTAATATTAGCTATAAATAAATTAGTATAACTAAAATTTTACAACTATTTTCTAATCCATCTAAAATAATTTTAATAGTGACCATATTGTTTTTAAAATTTTTAAAATGGCATCTTACTTGTAAGTACATTTATGTGTATATTTTTTGCCTGGTGCTTGTCGCATCAGTTCCATGGTAGCATCATCGGACACTTGATGTAATGAATACATGAAATCCCATTTACCCAGCAACTTAATGAAATTTAAATAAACAAGTTAATTATTATTTTTAAAATTTCAAAATGGCAGAAACTAATATTATAATTACTTTGTTCATATTTAGATTTTTGAGCACAAATCTATCCATGTTTTTACAATGATAGTCAGTTAAACCTATTCAAAACAAATAAATTTTAAAATAAAAAATATTTCTAAATACCGTATTTTTCCGTCTATAAGATGCGTATTATATACAAAGTGAATAAAAACTTATTCTTATTTTTGAAATTATTTTATATAAATTAAAATTATAAAATATTTATTAGATACACTTATTTAATATTTAATAGTTTTAATTTAAATAAACAATTTTATAAGCTCCTTATTCAAAACGGGAAATTACGGTAATTAAATATTATAGCAAAACTAATGCTTTTAAGAAAGGTGTTTTAAATAAAATCACCTGGTCGGTTTTTAACATCCTTAAAATGGCAGCCATTTTGGTCGACAACATGGAGGTCAGTCAGATCTAAACCGGCCAACACTCGCTGGGCCCGATCGGCAATCTCTTGCCTGACCGTTGTCTTACGTGACATCAAACCGTATTCCTCTAAAAAATTATTAGAATAATTAAAATAAGCAAGATAAATAAAATAGAATTTTATAATAAATTTATCAATACCATTTTTCTCTTTTATACCATTCACCGAGCGAACAGAGCACTGATAGTAAACCATATAATTATTGTAATCGGTGTCCAAAATAGCAAAGTCTTTGTCGCCGTCCATATTGGCCGTCAATTGGGATACCTTACCGCTGGCGCACGACTTTAGTCTACCAAATCCTTGGATACCTTTTTCGGATCTAAATTCAATAATTTAATTATTATCTAAAAAAGTATAGTTTTAATTGTATTAAATAATTTTAAAAGTAAAGTTACAAAGCAATCATATTTACACTAAAAAGTGTAATACAAAATAACTTGACTTTTAAATTAAAAAAAATAATTTAAAACTATATCCAAAGTATAGTAAAGTCAAAACATATTGTGTTTAACACTTAAGTAGCCTATACAGGGGAATGTGTTAGTATTAATTAAAAATTCAAACTTACAACACATCAAACCAATACTCATCTGAATTGCTCGGGTCATCCATAGCCCGTTTATTATCAATCATTTTAATGCACCTCAAGTCAGCCATATTTACTAGCACTGCGTACCAAGTACCATGCATTTGGTTTATATTGATCTCGGCCATAGTAACACCTGTCATATTTTTACATTGATTTGTGGCCACACCTCTTTCTATAATAGGCACTACGGGTAATGGTCGTATTTGTTTGCTTAGCCGGGCCGGTTGACAATTATCCGTATCAGTACCGTCGGATAATAATGAACAACCTTGGTGCCATTCGGGGTACAATTGGAGACCTGGCTGGTCTGTTCGTTGAACTAATATCTGGGCCAATTTTAATAATTGTTCATTTTGTCGACTATCCCGGGTATATACAGCAAATTTATCTTAAATCATATAAATAAATATACATTATGTCAATTTGAATAACCAAGGTATTATAATATATTAATAAATTTAATACACTAGGTCTTTTAGAAAACTTTTGTAAAGTAATTTTGATTTTAAGCAACTGTGGTTGTGATTGGTTCAAACACAGTGTATAACTCTGTCTCACAATGCTTTTAAAGCCAATCACAGCTATAGTTGCCTAGCAATCAAAATCACGTCATAAAGTTTTCTAAATGACAAGCTGTATATTTACAACTGTCCGGTGTAAATTTAATATATAATATTAAATAGCTATCATAATCGGTGGCCAATACTTGTGCGTAGCCTTTGTTTAACTGTTTGCGGCCGCCGTGAGTGACCAACAGTGGGAAACTAAAAGTCCGACCGTTTGGTTCGGGTGTAAACATAAACGCGTCAATTAGTTCACCAGCGCTCCTAAAAAAATTATCAAGGTACAAATAAAGATTAATGTTTTTCATAAATAAAATTAACCCTGATACTAACCTAAGTGTGGCTAAACGGGTGTATGATTTATAATGTTTTTTCTCAATTTCCAATGTACGACAATTAATTCGTTCACTTGAGTACACCCTGTACCACAACCCACCTAACTATAATCGTTAAACAATCAATTAACTAGTTAATAATATATTAATTTAAAAATACAATCAACTACTAGTTTTTGTCAACTCATCGGATCCGAAAAATTAGGTGATAAAAAAGGGTCAGTTTATAAAAACGGACTCTTTTTAACATTAGCTCTATGGAATTAGGTTTTGCCATTGTAGGTGATAAAAATGGACAGTTGACAAAAACGGTCATTAGACTGTATTACAGTCATCTAATACAATTTTAAGCCGCGATTGTAGCGCCTCTCTCAAACACATGCAAACAAAACCAGTGCCCTATATTATATGTTAAGCCTTAAATACAGCGATTTAGGCACTGGTTTTGTTTGCATGTGTTTGAGAGAGGCGCTACAATCGCGGCTTAAAATTGTATTAGATGACTGTAAGCTTAATATGATCTTGTTAACAATAATATACTTTTTGTAAATTAACACAAGTTGGCTGTTTGTTTGGCTTCAGGGTAGTAGTGGTGGTAGTGGTAGGTGATGGACAATGGGTTGTTTGAGTGTTAGCATCTAAATTATCTAGATCATCAAAAAATTCAGGTTGATATGTGGTAAACACTTCGGGAGCAGTAGGAGCTGATGTGATACACATATTGAAATTTATTAAACATAACAAAAAAATGGTATAATTCAATATGATCAAGTAAACTTTAAAAAAAATTTATAAAGGGTATATTTTAAATTATACATACGTTGACCTAAATCGCAGCCACAGTTCTCAAACGGTATGGCATACAGTTTGACACCACGTGTTATACGACTCATCAAGGATTTTATGGCCAGGATATCCGACTCAGATGCTTGGTGTTCACGACTGTAAACCATGTAGTTATCTATATACCAAAAAATTATACATAATTATACGTTTATTATTTGTAATTTGAATATAAATGTTAAATATATTTAATAATTTATTGTGATACTATTGCTACTAAAATTTTACAATATAAATTATAGATATATTTAATATTGTTATACTGTATAACATAGTTGCTTATACACTCATCTCATAAAACTAACTAGAGTATCTACTAATTTTTCTAGTTAGTTTTTGAGACGTGTGTATATATGTTTATGAAACTATACACAGACAGCACTTACTTTGCTCGAGTTATGCAATACAATAAAGCTAACTTATTAGGAGTATATTGAACTAAAATTATGGGTGTACAAACCATATACTTTTGAACTACCATCGGGTAAATCTTGTTTTATACACTGGTAAACTAGATGAGTGTTTGGGCAACCCGTATCCAAATACCATAAACTGCCTATTTTACCGGCAATCTTTGATATCATTTTATTTGAACCAGGTACTTTGGTAGACTCGCCATTAAATTTATTTTCACAATCATTGCTAAATTTATTGTATTCATAGAAAAAAAAATTTATTTGCTATTTAAACTGTATAGTTTAATAATAAATTATAAGTTACTCACTAAATATTATATTTGATAGTTTGATCGTTGATGAAAATTTTTTGAACTTGCTCACACCGTCTATTAGGGCTTGCTATGCTAGAGTATAGTTTATACCAAACACCTTCAAGCTATTATCAAGATAATCAATTTTAAAAAATTTATAACTCTAAATATTTATATACACCCGTTTCCAAAACTAACTAGGAGTCTTAGCAGATAAACTAAGTGGTGAATGTTCTAGTTAGGTTTAAAAACGGGTGTATAAAAAACTAACTTGTTTAAAATCAATATTTTGCACTGATTGCTGCTCAAACCTACGGCACTTATTTTGCAATTTTAAAGTTGAACTAAATGTTAGGGGCGGTGGTGCTGTGGTAGGTGCGGGACAAGCTGTAGTAGTAGTCGGTTTTGGACAAGCTGTGGTTGTAGGTCCAGCGCAGGGTGTAGTGGTTAATACAGTACAAGATGGTGTAGTTGATGCTAAATTTTTATCATCTAATAAATCTTGGTCAATTAAATCGGTAAAATCAGGACCCGACTGTTCCGATGGTTGTTTGGGCACTTGTTGTTGCTGTTGGTCATCAAACGGCAAATTATCGGTTAAATCGGTAAGTGTTGGCGGTTCGGGATCAGGCTTAGGGTTAGACCACAATTGGGAATCTATGGCCTCTAATGGCTCAAGAGGTTTGAGGGGTTGTAATGGTTGTGATGGTCTCATGGGTCTCATTGGTTGTAATGGAGCCATGGGTTGAAAAGACATGGATTGTTGTAGTGATTTTGGAGACATTTGTTGTAGCTGTTGTTGAAGTGTCCAGGCTAAATAGAATAGTTACAATTTTTAAAAAATAATTAATTATATTTAGATTTTTGTTGTAAAATAATATCTTCCGTCATTTATAAAATAGTGTGTCTAATTATATAAACCCAAACAGGTACATAGGATTGCAAACGAGAAAACCCTAGACACATACAAATAGGCTTGCTTTGTTTTTTGACAGATTATTTTAGTTTAATCATAAATCCAAACAAACCTATTTATATGTGTCTAGGGTTTTCTCGTTTACAATCAGTTTTACTAATTTATTTAAACATTACTATTATAATTAATAAAGGTTTAAAATGAGTTAGTACCTGTTTAGGTTTATACAATTGAACACATTACGAGTGAGAGATAGTATTGTAAAGTATACATACAATTAGTCATTTGAAGGCTTGACTGGGACCCGGTTTTTAAGGGTCCGGGTGTTCGGGTACACTCCTTACGTTGTATGCACTGGAGTTTGACGTCGGGTGCAATACTTTGCATCAATTGATGCATTTTATTTTCAAGTGACTTATCCACACAATTACGGCTCATTAAACGGAATATTTCTAATTAATTAAATTAATAATTATAAAAATATAATTAACTTTTACTATTATATAACTTTGAAAACAAACCATGTGTTTCTTTTTGGCCATCAGGACCGGCATAATAGCCGCACTGATAGGTCAATACATAGTTAAACCCGTCAGTGCTTAACACCCATAGACCTGATTGTTGGTTACCATTCAGTGTTAATAGTTGTCGTCTTTGTTCGCACCCTGTAATCAAACCAATGCTTGATTTGGTACCCGATCTAAACACCCGGATATACGGTAAGTAATAAATCAAATATAATTAGAATTTTTCGTGTTAAATAAAGGTGTGATTTTATTTCTATTACTGTACCTGAAATCCACGTGCACAGTTTTGGGGTCCTTACGGCTAAACTCAACCTGATCGCCCATTTGATCCGTCTCTTTATCCGATGTAAACGCTATGTTCCACTTGCAAATAAACTTTAGCCAGGTTCATTTTATAAATAAATTATATTATCACAGAATTAACAATTAATATTAATATTAAAAAAAATTTATTTTTACAAATTTTTAAATAATTAAAATTACCTTATTGTAGTCAACTTGTTGGACAGCCAGGTCGTCAAATTGGCGACATTTATCTTGACTCAATGCCACTCCAGTACCACCATCATCTATTAATGATAACAAATTTAAACTTTGTTTTACATAGTATAATTGTAAAAATTAGTAATTTAAAAATAATTTACACTTACCTTGATCAATTTGAGCCGATGGTAACCCACATTCTTTGGGCAATACCCAGTATAGCTTGACATCGGGTGCTATGGTTTGTAGCAATTGAAGTATTTTTTCTTCAACAGCCTTATTCAGACATTGACGAGTTAATAGCCGGAAATACTCTATAAAAATTAAAGTAATATATAAAATATAATTAATTTATTAAAAGTAATTAAATATTACTATTAAACTAACCTTTGATTTGTTTGGGGCCACGTGTACGGCCGCACTGATAGGTCAACAAATAGTTAAACCCATCCGTACTTAAGACCCATAGGGCTGAGTGTTGTTCGCCATTAATAGTCAATAGTTGACGCTTTTGTTCGCAACCAGTAATCAGACCACTGGTTGTTTGAGTACCCGATCTATACACCGGGATATACGGTCACAGTTTATAAAAAAAAAGTTAATTACAATTATATATATAATATAAACATTAAATGTGACCCTGTTTTCCGGTAATATACCTGTAATCATAATTTATAGATTTTGAATCTTTGCGGGTTAGCTCGACTTGACTGCCCACTTGATCCGTTTGTGGATCCGATGTATAGGCAATGTTCCATTTGCAAGCCAACTGATCCAGGTCATAATTTTAAAAATAATTAAAAAAAACATGAGTCATAAATTACTTAATCAACAAAATTTTTAAAATTAAGTACGATGTCTAAATTATCTTGCTTAAACTTAACAAATATAGTACTTTATGTTTAAATAATATTAAAATAGTTAAAATTACCTTGTCATAGTCAATTTGGGCAATAGCCTGGTTATCAAAACGGCGACATTTACCATTAACTAATTGTAATGAGTTTTGGACTAATAATAATACTAATAAACTTAATAAACTTAAATTTAATTTAGATGTGTAGTTCCGAATAAAACTAGCCATGGTTGTTTTAATTTAAATTAAAACACCATTTGTTTAAATAATTTATTAAAATAATTTAATTTATATTATATAAAATATAGTAAAACCACAACTTAAAATGGCTAATAATGCAATATTTAATTAAATTATTAATTAAATATATAAAATATGGTGCAGCATGCCACATAACGTTTAGTGTTTAATTATATTGCTAGAATATTTTTATTTAAATAAAATTTGTGTTAAAAACTTTAAAACTAATTATTAAATTTATTTAAATGACAAATTAATATATTTCAATAAATTTATTAACTTTTATTTAAATTATTTATTAACCAACTGATCTTATATTGTAAGTTATATTACACTTTTATAAATATGCATTGAGTAATTTTGATTTATAAATTTTAAATTTAACTTGTAATTACTTAATTGTTTTATTGAAAGTGTTATTTTTAAAAATTAATATAAAAACAAATAAACAATTTTAAAAAATTAAATTGTGACATTATCGCTAAATCCATATCAAATACTATTAATATATAAAGTATATTATAAAATAGATATTCAGTATTTAATTGCAATCTTTTTAAATTATACTAAAACTTAATGATAAAATATATTTAAAAATAAGTTACTATTATTACTAATATTAAGTAATTATTTTAATATATACAATAGTAAATTTAATTACATTGTTTTATATTAAAAATAATTACATTGCAATGTGATTTATGTTTAATAATTTTGTTAAAATTAATTAATTATAATATTTTATTAGTATATTTAGTAACTCTTTAAGAGTTCTTTAAAAATTTTAATATTTAATAATAATTTGTAATAAATATTTAATATTATTTTGTAATACATTACAAATAGTGTTTAAAAATTAAAAAATTATTGTTAAATAGAGTGTAAAAAATTACAAAATATATATTTAAAAAAGTTTCAGGGACACAAAAATTTGTATATATTTATCTTTTATAATAATAGAAATTAATTTATATAATGATTTTTAAACTGTCTATTAAATGTCTCAATGCAAAAGTTTTTATATACTTTGAGTATTAAAATAATATTGACATCGATATCCAGGTCACGCCTCAAACAATTTAATAATAAACAAAATAAAATATATAAATTGTAGGAAATATACAAATATTATAACTTTTATATGTATATACCTGTCATAAACATGTCTAAATAAATTTATAATATAATAAAATAACTATACATTTATTTTGTTTATTATTATTATTTAAAAAATTGCATAATATATACATTGCTAAGCAATTGGCGGTTCATAATAATAAAAGGGGTTTTTGTATTGAAAACTATTTGGGTTTTACTACTTTATAAACAAACTTTTTTTTATATTTTAATAATACTTATATTTTTAAGTAAATATTGAAATTATTTATTATAAGAAAATAACTGTTTTTGTAAACAAGTTTATTATATAATATAATTTAAAAAAATAAATCTTGTTAATTATATAAATCTTAAGTTGTAAAATAAATTTTGGTGTAAGTTTTAATTAAAATAACAAATTTTTATGTTTAAAATAAAATAAAATTTTTATAATTGGTTTAAAAAGTTTTTAATTAATTTTTTAATAACAAATTTCAAAATTAATTACAAATTAATTTATTAATTAATATTATTGCACTTCATTTTCAATTGGTATGATATGTATTTTTAAAAATTTTTAATTATTAATTAAAAAAAATTATATTATATGAAATTATTTTAATAAATTTAAAATTAAACTATTAAATACAACAAATTAATTTATTTTTTAAAATCAATATAATAATTACTTAAACAAAATTATCAATATTTAAAAATTTAATTATATTATAAAAAAATTACTCCAAAAAATTTCATTATAAATATAATTAATACAATAATAATAATTATTAAAATTAATTAAATATTAAAGACAAACTCATTATATATAAACTACTATAATCAAGTTGTTGTATATTGTGTTTGCTATTTATTTTTGGCCACTTCTTGAGCCAACCCTTCCGTTTGTCGATGTAATTGATTAACAAGTTTAGCAAATAATGAGTCAATACAGGGCTCGACCTGATTGAACACCGGCCGTATGAACCGGGTATACAGTACTTGAGATCCATTATTAGGTACGGGTAATAGACACCAGATTAAAAATACCATCTTGGCCAACCAATAAAATGGTATTATACGAAATAGACAGCCAGAGAAAAAATCAGCCACAGATATAGATGCAAACACTACCCAGTACCTAGTTTATTTTTTTTATAAATTAAAAATTAATTTAATTAAATGTTATTAATAATAACTTATTATTTAATTTTAGTAAATATTTTATTTTTAAAAATAAATATCAAAAATCTAAATAATGAATTGTAAAAATTGAGATCCAAATATACATGTAAATAGCTTGTTTATAATTTTATTAAACAATTTAATTCATAAAATTATATTTACAGCTTTTTACAACTAAATTAAAACTAATATTTTTTAATCAAAAATATATTGTCAAAGTCAATATAATTGTATTGGTCATCTCCCAATTGTATTTTAGCTTGTTAATATTTTAAAACTATGAGTTTAGTTCATAAAAGTAATTACAGTTTTGTATAAATTATCTAAAACTTATTTTTAATAACGAAAAATACATATTAAGTAAAAAATAATTGATAGTAATAAACATTCATTAAAAATATACTTTTATCATATATATATAATCAAAACAAAACTAATTAATTTTAATTTTCTATTATATAAATTTTGTTTATAACTTTATATTATAGTTTTTTCAAGGTTTTTAGTTAGTAATAAATTACTTTATAATTAACTAAATATAATTGTGTAATAAAACTATTTTTATTTTATTTGAAAATAATGGATAAAATTAACTTGGTATGTTTTACCCAGAACAACAGATGTTAATTGACTATAAATATAATCATGTTATCATTTTAAAACAAATTATAGTAATAGTAGAATAAAATTAAAATAAACATTATAAAAAAATTAAATATAAAAGTCATAGTGATTTTGATAGTAAAAAAATTATATAAAATTGCTTATCACCAGGGTTAAAAATAACATAATATAAAAAGGGGCCCTTTATTTTAATAATATAAGTTTTTATCTCTATAGTAATAAACTAAAAATATGTTATAAAGCAAATACAAAATTTAATTACAAATAATTACAAAAAAAATTATTTAGTTTTTTAAACTCAATCTAATTTATTAATTAAAACTATTTATAAATTGTAAATAATAGTTTTAGATTTGCTGGCTAAATTGATTGAGTTGTTTATAAAATTAGTTAAATAATTAGTTATAAATTTATAAACAATTAAAAAACAATACCTTAAGAGGTGTTGTATTTGATCAATGGTTTGCTGGCTATCGGGGGGTGCGTTGAGTGCGCCCAACGATGCATAGGCCGGGTATGCAAAACCAATGAGATTACAAATGAGCTGGGCAAAATGGCCGAATATCATGTAGGCCACAAACGCTATGATGACCGAATTAGCCAGGTAAAGCCTGGACACACCCGTAGCCGCCTCGACTCGGGCCAGTGTTTTGGTCACTACATTGTCTTCCCGTTTCAAATAGTCGTCCAATTTTTGGGTCAAATTTTGTACAAAAGTCATTGCGATTTTTTGTATGGTTTATAATCAGGGTCACTTAGTTAATTAGCTGTATAAAATACAAATATAATTAATTAACAAAATATTTGTAGTAAACAACTTTAATTAATTTTTATTTTTACCGGTTATTTAATTAAAAATATTATACTTTTTAGTAATTAGTTTTGAAAAATACTTGTTTCTAGTTATAAAGTGTGACAAAGAATTAATTTGTAAAAATATCAAGGAGCTTTTTGTAGCAATATTTAGACCTGGTTACAGTTTTTTTTAACAAAAATAAATTTATAAAATTTTAAGCTCAAATATATTTAAGCATGTACAGTTTAGTAATTTAATTAATATACTTACAAAATTATATATATTTTAGTAGATATTGACAATTTATACTAATTTTTCAAAACTAGACACAAAAAAATAAATAAATATCACAAAGTACAAATATCAAATGACTAAAATAACTAATTTTATGTAATAGCTTGATACTAAAAAAAACAAGTTATTGAAAAAGTCTATTACACTCTCCCAGGCTATCAAAATGTATGTAATGTCTGTCTCAGTCTGTAATCAATTCAAAGACAAATAACATGTGATTTGTGAATGTTATACCCATTGAGGGTTAGGGTATAGAAAAATATATTAATATATAACTTATTATTAATTTATAATTAGAGAGAGAGAGAGAGAGAGACTAATAATCTACATGTATTTTATATAACATTTAATAGTTAAGTGTTATATTCATAAAGGAAAGGGAGTAACTATTGGCGATTAGATAACAATTTTATTATATACCCTTACAATTTAATATGTTAAACTAAAACTAGTTATAATAAAACATATTTTAAAAAATTATTATATAACTTTTATAAATTTAAAAATAAAATTTATTTTAAAAATTATCTAATTATTAAGTACTACTAAAATAATAAAAATTGTTATATAAAATTTATAAACTTAATACAATAATTAAATGTAATTAATTAGCTAGCTAGTATTGATAATATTAAATTAATGTTGTTATTGTCTTGTATATAATTAATTAGTCATCAATAATTACAAGATATTACAAGTACTAATGAAATTATTATAATTGATAATTATAAATCTAACAATTTTTTAAAAATATTAATTATAATATATATATTTACCTTAAATGAATATCCACAAAGTATTACAAATATACACATTAATTAACTAGTTACTAATTAATAATTATGCACTAGTACATTTTGCAAAACATTAAATAACAAAAGAGTAATTCTTATGGCTTGTAAACTAAATATTATTTAATTAAATATATTTACTAGTCACTAGCAGCCAAAGTCTATGATATTTTAAAAATATATAAATTGCTAACGTCATGTTATTTTTATAATAGTAGTTATAATAATAATAATATACAAAAGTTGTATTATACAACTTAAACACACATGTAGTAAATATAAATATATAAATGTCTGCTCAATTTATCCTCATTTACTGTATAAATACATATAAAAATATATATAAATATATTTATATATAAAATATAAGCTCAGGTAGAGTTCACGGGAAAATTTCATTAACAGGTATTACATGATTAATAAAAATATAATAATATAAAGTTTTTTAAAATAAATATTTTCCTTATCAAACTTTAAAAAAAACTTAAATAAACTAAACATATAAAAAATGTGATAGATATTTTCAATGTAATTAAATATATTAATTTAAATTTTAAAAATAGTTAAAACTTACCAGTTTATATATATAATTTAACAAAAATTATATTACAAATTATAACTAAATTATATCTATTTTATGAAAATAATTTCACTTTTTAGTAACCAATGTTTGAAATAAAATATAATTAAATGAAATCATTTTGAACAAGTTTAATTTACAAGCAATAAAACATTGTTGTATTAATACAGATAATATAACTTGATAAAATTTCAATGATATCAAATTTTAAACTAAATAGGATCCATACTAGACGTGCAGTAAAATTAAAATAATCTGTATACCTAATTTTATTGCAATAAATATAC
>JAQIWK010000321.1:0-18038 GCA_034695265.1 Dissorhina ornata | reverse complement strand
TCTCTCTCTCTCTCTCTCTCTCTCTCTATCTATCTATCTATCTATCTATCTCTCTAAACTGTCAAACCGTGTGGCAAACAAAACTCATACAAAATTTAGTCCAAAACAACACTTTTGTAATTTATAATATTTAAAAAATTTAATTTATATGATATTTAAATTTATTTTAAGCTCAAGTTTTTATGACAGCTCTAATGAATCTGCAAATGAATTATAAGTTATTTTTTTGTATAATATTTTTTAACGCCGTTTATAACAGATGAAGCAGTTTTTCGTTAGCAAACATTTCTTACTTAAGACTGAACTCAGCCTTAAAATAACATTTGATGTCAAATGCATATAACAAAACACAAGCAAAAGACATTCATTATATAACTCTATGGTGTATTAAATTGAATGCTTTGCATACTATTCATAATATGTATAATAAATGATTAAAACAGAAAGTCTTACAAACGTTTTTTTGCAAATTATGGCTAAAATAGATTTATTTTATAGTATTTTTTTGTGTTACATATTATGAATTCACATAATATTTATTATCCGTCACTCGGTTTGAACTAAAAAATCACATTCAAAGCAAAAAAAACTGTTTCTATATTTATGTCTGTCTTTTAAAAAATAGACTCAAAAATAAATATATTTCTCTACTCATTAGATGTTTGTCTGTCTTAACAGTTGTGTATTGAGTTCACACGTCTTATTAATTAAGACTCTCTCTCTCTCTCTCTCTCTCTCTCTCTCTCTATCTCTCTCTCTCTCTCTCTCTCTCTCTCTCTCTCTCTCTCTCTCTCTCTCTCTCTCTCTCTCTCTCTTAAGTAATAATGTTTGACTACGAGAGAGAGAGAGAGAGAGAGTACAGAATAGAGTGATAGATTGAAGAATTAGATGAATTAAGTGAACAGTTGTGAGAGGATTGGCTTCATCTTCTATGAGCTGACACTAAAGCCATAAATCTTTTGATACCCAGTAGTGGTAGTAGTAGTTGTAGTGTTCACTCACTCGCTCTTTGGCAGAGGATTTTTTTCAGTGCAAAATAGTTTAAGCCATCAATTGCTTAAATGGCTGACTGACCCCAATTGAATCACTATTACACCCAGTGATCAACACTGGGTATCACACAGCACCCGGCACTCCATTTATTACACCAAAACTCTCTCTCTCTCTCTCTCTCTCTCTCTCTCTCTCTCTCTCTCTCTCTCGCTCTCTCTCTCTCTCTCTCTCTCTCTCTTTCGTTTGTTTCGTTATTTCCAACGAAAGTCGACAATAAATTCTGGTTTTTATCGCTTTTTCAGACGCCATTAGAAATATTTTTGGCCAAACATTTAACACATTATTTGATTGTTCATTCAAAATGAATGGCAAATCACTCCCCCCTTTAGGAGTTAAGTTTTGTCCATTAGTTTTATGGCTTTTATTGCTTTTAATACCCATTTAAATGATTTATTCACTTCTTTTTTATATATATTATATATCATTACTTTCATTGCAATCATTTCTCTCAACTAAAATATAAGAGAATATGTTTTTTGAGTTGTTTTCAAACAAAAACTAAACTCAAAATATCTAATAATGAATTATAATTTTATATTTAATTTATATAAATCTATTTCTTTTAATAATATATCAACTTTTTTTACAAATAATTTTTATTATAACTCTAATTCACTTTACTTTATATGTATTGAACAAAAATGATTGATTTTATTGCATAAAATAATTGTCTAAATTGTATGAATATATTGACCAATTTTGTCATTCATTTGTCTCTATATTTTCACGAATTAAATAAATTTCAAATTATTTTTTAAATCAAAAAATAAAACAAAAAATATTTACAATTAATAATAATTATTGTAAATTACATTTCTTACACAATTAACAATTTAATTGCAAATTTATTAACAAAATAAAACTTTTTTGCATATTTCTTATCAAACATATAAAATAATAGCAATTCTTATATTTTAAGCCATACTATACTGCCATCTAGTTTAGCCAGAATTAAACATGCTAAACTATGTTATTCTGTAAATTATTGCAAATTCTGTAAAATTGGCCCTGACAAAAGTATCTAGATACAAATATAGCATATTAATATATTAATTTTATATGTAAAACTTAATTTTAAAACTTTTAATATAAAAAAAATATAATTAAACATTAGATATTATACTACAAGTAACCCAAATTTAATTATATACAAAATTAGCTGGAATAATTTCTCAATTTAGCAAGCTATTACTATATAAAACTATGGTTAACTAAAATCAATTTTGCAATTTTATAAGATTGCGAAGAAATTGCTAAAATGCAAAATATTGTGCATGAAATTTTTGCAATGTCACTTGGAAATTGACAAATTTAAACTATTATCGTTATATATATGTTTTAAAACTATAACTTAAACTTTTTATAACTTTTGTTTTAATTAACAAGTTTAAAGATCAAGGCCATTTACAAATACATGTAGGAGGAGTGGCCGTTTCAACGGCCATTTAAACATTTCACAAATTGCTTTAAACTTTTGTGAGTTGGATGACCAGTATATCTATATATATAAATATATTGTTTTTATATAATTAATATATTTTTATTAATACATTTAAATTACAAATCAAATGCCAAACCAATTAATAATTAAATTTAATTACATTAACAGTCAATGCATTCAATGTATACTTTTATCAATCAGTTAGCGTTGTTTAAGTTAATGGGGGACTCAATCACTGTGTTTAAACGTAACGTTGTCTATGAGTGTATTGATGCCATAATTAGTGCGCAAATGTATTACAAGTGGTTATGCATTGGTTCACAGATAGAGGTAACGATAGAGGGGTGTGAGAGGACTCATAGAGGAGTACACGCTTTACATGCATTTAGAAGTCACTCATTGAAGTGTTTGCATTCATTCAGTCATTTGATGGCAACAGTTAGACATCACTTACCACAGCATCTGATTGACACTCATTGAGAGATACTGACCAGCGATGGCTAAGACAATGCCTATATATGATATCAATGGTGATAATAACCTGGATTTGGATTTGAGTGCAGACTTCTTCAGTCGTTATCTATCATCATTAGAGCCGTACTACGAAAGTATGGATGACATCAGTTTGTTTGGTCTGCCAACCACCGTATCGGCCAATTTGGTCACCAATGGACAGTTTGAATCACTTCCGTCACCCGCCGCTCGGTCTCCTCACCAGCCATTGCCGTCGTTTAACACTTTTGGTGACACATCGCAAGCATTTGAGGCGTCCGTACGGGACCCGACACATCCTTACCAATCAAATGAGCCGCCAATGAATGGTTATGAAAGTGATTGGTTACCACCGCCTACACCACCCATTGGTTTCTCGTTATCTGATCAATATCTTCAGCCACAGTATTACGGCAACAGTCAGTCATCGATGGTGAGCGTTGATCAGTCAATACAGTCAACCACTTCATCGGTGCAATGGACACAACCAATAATAAGACCATTACAGGTGGAAGTGAGACCACAATCGGTCAATTGTCAGATAGTTAGTGACCCTAATATCAATAGGCGTACACCAAAGCCGGTACCAATAGCGCCAAAACCAGCGCCCGTCGGCGGACTGTTGATGACAGTGCCGCCAAATTTAGGTCACACTTATGGATCTGTAAGTAAACCGTCGATGACTCCCACTATCAATGGTACTCTCGTAGACACACATACTTTGTTAAGCGATAACCAAAAGATTTGCCAAATATCATCGGCGGCGACAGTTGATCCACAAAACTGTACTCAAATTCCGGTCACTGTTGGAGAGCTGCAGATTAGAGAGATGTCTGGTGTGGACCCCATTGTAAGCCAACAGTCAGAGGTGAGCGTAACTGATGACAAAATGAGTACAATTGGCCAACAAATGGTGGTGTCTTCGCAGCAAACGATGGTCACTAACCAACAAATGGGTTCATTGAGTAAACAGATACGCAATCGTCAGACCATAATCTCAGTGACATGGTATGAGAGACAAGCCATACGAAGAGAGCGCAATCGAAAGGCCGCTAAGAAGTGTCGGGAAAAGAAATTGGCGACAATTGCCCGACTGGAACACCGACAACATCAGCTCAGGAGTGATAATCTTCAGTTGGAAAATTACATCGACTTTATGCGTAAAACACTCATTGATTTAAAATGTCGTTTAATTGAACATAAGTTTGAAGATAATTGTCATCTTAGACAGCGAGCGCTTATCAATTAAGTTAAAGATTAATAATTATATAAAATTTTTGAAATTGTCAGTTAAAAACTCATTGATTTGTACCATTTATTATAAATTACTTGAATTTTTTTTCATTTACTCATTTATTTAATTTAATCAGTATTTATTTGAATCAAATTAATGGTAAATATAACAGATGATTATGTAAAGCATTTGACGAAACTTATAATTAGACTTAAAATCCAACTAATATTTACCAAAATTGTAATACAAGTTGGCTTTTAAGTATATATTTATAATATTAATTTAAAATACTGCCTTAATATATTGATTTATTTGTAACTCTTATTAATTTAAACAATTATAATAAATAAGTTTTTGGCCAAACAATGCAATCCAATGGATAGTAGCTGTTAAGCCATACTTGAATTGTTAATTTAAATCATGTTTTGTTTATTTAAAAGTATTTATGGTTATAGTAATTAATATAATGCTTATTTAATATATTATTTGATATTCTAATAATGTAATAAAAATTTATTGACAATATTATCATGGTAATTATGTTTTTAATTAAATTATAATTAAAATATTTTCATACGCTGAGCCATTTTTCTTTATTAATACAATTATTGCTCGAATCATAAAAATTTAGTATAAATATATAATATAAAAAAGTTAAATATATATAATTATAATAAGTTACTAGATTATTAATTATTTATAAATTATAATTTAATTAAAATATAAAAATCACGATAAAATTATAAAAATATTTGTTTTTAATTAAAATTATTGCCCATTAAATAGTAAATATTTAATAATGAACTTTCTAGAATGTACAGGTAATTTATTATATCTGTTTATAAATTATAATACTGAATATTCATTATAAAAAATATTTAATAGCATGGGAAACATGCAAAATGTGCAAGGAAATTTTTATATATTACAATTTTTTAATTTAAAAATTAATTATACATTTAATTTAAATAAATAATATCCTAAATTATGTGTCTAAATAACAAATCGGCAAATTTATTATCCAATCAAGTGAAATGTATTTCTTGTTCACAAACGGCTCAACAATTGATTTCTACAAATGTTGGTCATCAGGATCTGGTCATTGCGTCGACAAATGGTGTTTGCGATGATATTATCCAACAAAATGAAGACTATTCGGGCATCAATGGTGACACTTCTCAAGAAATATCTGATATTAATAACAATAACGAGTCGGACATCGCCGATGATTTGCCGGTCAAATGTTTGACTAAATATATACTAATTGGTAATTATATAACCCAATGTCGACTAATACAATTAGACATCCAGCACATCATAGTGCAAGCTATTAAACCAAACTTACCTGACCCTAAATTTTCCTACACTATAACAATACCCTTAACACACATTCAACAAGTGTTTTACTGCTCGTCCGACACCCCATCGATCATATTCTTGGAGTTAATTCCCGAATCCAATGCTTGCATTCAAAACTGTATGCTTTTGGGCCATACGTCTAGAAATGGACTCAAATATGATATTAAATCTGAAGGTATTTTGATTAATACATAAATTTAATTAAAAATTTTAAAACTTTAAATTAATTGTAGATATCATTGAACGCTATATTGTTTTTGAATTGGAGGACAATTTGTTGGATCAAAAGTTTATTGAAATACTAGCTTATCGTTCAACAGTTGTTAACAATAATATTATTTTTACCGCTAAAACCAAAGAAGCTATTAAAAAGTTTTTAAAACAAGTTCATGCGAAATTAAAATCAATTAAAACCTAGTATAATTTAACTTATTTTTTTGAAATTATTATATTAATTAAAGGTTAATTTATATTTTTGTATACTTTATTGATATTTTCATTTACATTTATTATATTAAATTTTATATAATAGACAATATATTCAAATTTATTAATAAATAAATTATATTAGAAATTATATTAAATTAATATAATTTTAAGTTTTACCTTTAAATTTACACCTATTTCTAATTTAATTTGCTATAAATTTAAACTAATTTGACATAAATTAAAGTTTAATTTAATTTTTACATTTATTAGTTTTTTATACAAATAAAAATTAAACATGGTAACTGTAAGAATTCATTAATAATAAATATTAAAATTAATTAAATTTAAATTAAAACAATTCAACAATTTTGTCGCAAAAAATAATGAATAAACTTTTTTAATTTCAATTTAATATAATATAATTGATATAATTTATTATTTAAATTGATTTAAAAGTATTTGTTAGACACAACTTGAAACATGTTTGAAGTGGCAGTGAATGGTGTGATGTGTCCCAAGAGGTTCTTATGGTCGCCAAAGTATCTGATCCTATAATTACCATTTGGTGTATTGGACGGTATAGTCCACATCACATCCACTTCGCTATAGCCTAACACAGCGTTAGTTCTTCTCCAATGAAATCTAATTAATTAATTTCAAAGCATATTTAATTTACCAACAAATATATAAATGAGCAAGCACAATTAGTTAGCACTATCACTATTAGTATTACTTGGTTTCCCAATTGGCATCGATGGCAATCACTTGCCAATTGGTACCATTTTGGTCCAGTCGTTCAACCGTCAAATAAGTTGAATCCAGTTTAGGATTGTTACGCGGGTGGGCGCCCACAAACGTCACCTTCACCTCACTTTCTGTATGGTATGAATCTTTTACATTTGTCAACACATCTCCTATTAATTTAATCAATTTATTAAAATTAATAAAATAATTTTAATTATTTAAAAAACAAACCAAATTTATGTCCAATTTTTGGTGCGTCTAAAACAACTCCAGGTTTTAGTGTTATTTCATCTTTTAATAAATTAGGAAACTCGGGTCCGGCGGCCACTCGGGTCTGTTTGGCCATATTGTTGGCCAAATAAGTGTATTGTTGAATATAAGCTTGAAGTGTGTGCGGGCCGTACATTGTAGAGCCACCTTCGTATCGTTGGACCTGATATTCCTCGTAAGTGGCGATGTAATTGCTGTAAGTGTTGGCCAAACCAGATAGCGTTACTTTGACATTCTGGCCGTTATCGGCAAAAGCTTTGGTAACGGCATCGCGCAGACGTCGGCCCGACATTGTAGTGAACTCTCCGGACAGTCCAACGATGACTACATCACCAATTCTTATCAGTTGTGTTGGCATCAAATTGGGTGACCACTGATATGGGAAAGTCATTTCGCCGACGGGTAATAATATGGCTTTAGGCGCGTGACAGTCGGTTATCTCTTTGGTTGGTGTGGTAATCAAATTGCGAATAAAGTCCCAAAACTTGGGCTCCTCTCCAGTGTGAGTACCTTGTTTAAACTAACAATTAAATACATATGATTAGTTTTTTAATTAAAAGTTATTATATTTATAAAACAAGTAAACTGACCATGGTAGCGCCCTCGCCATCGGTAGTGCCGGCGCCAAACGAATAGCCCAAAGCGGGTTTGCATGTCTTGACGGTATTGTTTGGCGATACAACTACTTCATAGTTAGACATATCAATGTTTTGATAGATGTATTGAATGCTTCCCTTTAATTTAGTTAATGAGTTACTGTTAAACAACTCTTTGGATTTAGTATATTGTTTGCGGGCAATGATTTGTGTTGACTCAAACATATCTCTTCCCGGACCAAAAGCAATGCACTTCTCGTTCTGGTTATCAACAAATATAAGACAATTATTTGTTATATTTTATTAATGAATTGAATTAAAAATGGTATTACTTTTCCACCACAAGTACTGGTAACGAAATCACAGGCAGCGCCCGTATCTATACATCGAGGACCGGCCGTATTGGGCGTTGAGTCGCCTTCGTTTGCTTGCGAAAAGATTGCCACAAATGGGCCCTAAGTTTTCAATTATATTTATTATTACATCTTAATGAATTTAAATAATTTTAACATACTTTTCCAGGTAATCCTTGATTATAATCGGCTTCAGTAAGTAAGGATGCGTAGCCTTTATTATCACTACTAATCAATGTGTTTGAGTTATTCATAGATACACAGTGAACGGCGTGCCAATTGACCAGTGCTAACGGTTTCCCACTTAAATCTGTAAATTTCATTATATTCATCGTCTTATCGGTGTTGTATTTATATCTAAATACAAATCAATTTAAACTTCAGTGTAAAAACTATTTTAATTAAATCACTGATTACTTACTTATCTTTTTCTTCTTTAGGGTTGTTATCATAAGCGGCAGGACTTCTGTTGACACTGGAATCGGTCAGTTCTCCTTCATTCCAGTAAATATTACCTGGTTGTAGGTTATTATGAGCCATGTCTATACTCTATATTATGTAATTAATTTTTATAATTGTAAAAATAATGAATATTTTTTTTAATCAAATTACTTTAACAATTCCGGTCACAATATCTTGAAAGCTATCTTTAATGAAACCTTCTGTAGTGAATATGTAGAGCAAGTACTGAAAGAAACCTCCCGGTCCTGAGTGAGTATGTGTGGCACTAATTAGCACATTCTCGTGATGATACAAATTCTTGTATTTAGCTTCCAGTGCTTTTACTATCTGTCCATTCATTTATGTGTTAATTTTTTTAAATTAAATTATGTAAAACAATGCAAAATATTATAAATTAAATTAAATATTTAAAATTATTTTGAAGACTTACTTCAATTTTGACAATTTGTGCGATTCCCTGAAGATCTGCAGTAATATACACTATTCTGTTGCCAGTATTGTCCACAACAATCACAGCTCTACTAAACAGTCGTAAATGTATGCCACTGGTGTCCTGACCCAACTTGGCGTAACCCATCTATAATCAGGCATTTATTCATAATTTGCTTTAAAAATTTTATTTTAATCACGAATTTACTAATAAAAGCAAATATGAACTAAAATACCATATTGATTTCAGCGGCCGGACCTGTAATGTCGGCGATACCCGTACCTATTTGGTACTCATCATCGGGCACTACAGGCGCTGTCCAAATGTTTCCCAATGAAAACAATAGACAAATACCTAACGTTAAAAGTTTCATTGTTTTCAAAAGTAAAATATTTGTCAATTATTTTCTATACAACCAAATCAATTGAATTGCAATTTAACTGAATAACAAAAATAAGTTTAATTAAATCGGTTTTTATATATTTTATATATTGACAATTGAGTTATAATTTATAGATAATAAACTTGAGTGCTTGTGAAAATAAATTATAAATTATAATTTATCATGGTACTAGCGTAATTCTAGTTTAGCTAGATTATGTAATTTCATGGTTAGTACATATTTTATATACAATTGATTATTTAATACATATGTACACCCGGTACATTAAAAACTGTCTGACAACATTGTTATCTGGGTGCTTATCTTATCTTTAATAGGCTTGCTTGAAGTTATGATTGAGATAAGATAAACACCCAGATAACAATGTTGTCAGACAGTTTTTAATGTACCCACTGTACATAATATATACTGTATATAATATACATCATATTGATTGATGAAAAACATAAGGGCAAATATATTGTTAATAAAAACTTTATAAAAACTTTTTATATAAATTAACCCTGGTATTCAATGATTAATTAATGTAAATTTTTTTTTAAATTCACTAATAGAAAGTTTATGGTTAAAATTTAATCAAGGACATTTGCTTTTATGGTTTCTATCCATCCATATGTATTAATAATTTAAATTAATAATTTTTTTGTAAATGTATAAAGTTAAATAATACAAAATTATTTTAATGGTATTATTTTATTATTATATCAAACAAATCAATCAAAATGAGTACTTTTTATATAATTAATAAATTATTTTATATTAGCTTATAATTTATTTAATATAATCTCAAAACAATTGAAACCTTTGCTCTCAATATAAGATAACAAAAAAAAATAGTAATTGTTTTTCTATTTTCAAATTTAATATTAATTTTATATATTGATTACCTAACAATCATTAGTACATTTTGCATAATTTACCAATTTTATCAAAATTAATATAATTATTATTATAACAAAAATTATATACAATATTTATATTTAAATATTTAAATATACAAAACATTAATTTAGTAATATTAATATAATAATCTAATATTTATTGTTTTAAGTTATTGTAATATACATGTATTTTAATCAATTTAAAAATCTACTTCGTAAACACATTTTTGTTATACAACTTGGAAAAATGCCAAATTATATAATATGAGAAATATTCAATATCTTACATATATTATCAAAATAATAATCTTAATTTATTAACAAGACAATTCAATTTTACTTGTAATAATATTTTACAATTATTGTATATTTTTAAAAAATTAAATTATAATTCATATAATTAATTGATTACTTACTAACATTACATTATAAAATTCAATAAACAAATTAATTACTATAATAATTAATTAAAAAATTATAAATTTTATATTAACAAACTTTTTAGTTTACAGTAAATTTATATAACAAAATTAAACATGTTAATTTTATTAATTTTAAACACTTTAATACATTACTTTATAGTCTTTACTATAGTTAATTCATTTACAATGTTAAATACTTTTTATTTCAAGTACATAATTATACTTGATAAATCAATTTAAATCAACAAAATTAATTAATTAATACCAGTGTCATATAAAGTGTATTAATATATGTTAAAAACAATAAGACAATTAACTTATAAATCTAAATATTTATTAGACATTTGTATATTATATACATTAATAAAAATAATTATACACAATAGTGTCAATCAAAAGCATATGTTTTGGAAATAATAAAAATATTTTTGTATTAATTAATTAAAAATATGTATATAAATATAACTACATGACTAAAATATATAAAACAATTAATAAAAAATGAATTATTTTTCTAATAATTATAATTTGATTAAAAAGATGCAAATTCAATACAGAATATACAGAATATTCTGTAAACTTTATTATATATAAATTCCCAATCAATAGATGGCATAAAACAACACCCAATTTTGATTTACAAATAAAAACAAACAAATAAAACTTTTTAATTTCTTAATTGCATAAAAAAACAACAAAAACAATAAGTTTTTAAAAAATTTATAACAATTTTTACATTTAAAAAATCTATTATAAAATTAAAACTACATTTAAAAATACACTTTAATTAAAACTACAAATCGTAACACTGTTTATGAATGATTGGCAGTGTTTTGGTTGAGTTTGTGATTCAAAAAATGATTCAATATATTGACGTCACAGTGAAGTGAATGGTGAGTCACGTGACTGTGCGCTATAGTGTTTGTAGAAAAATAGTTGTGCGAGTATTGCAGGCAAAGCACTGCACTGTATGTTATTATAGCTGCGAAACTGAATCGATAGGTGAATGGGTGTCTCTGCACTGCATAGCACACAGTGTTATGCAATGACTGATAGGAGTTTGTTGTGTGTATTAAAGCTAGAGTTGACTGTATGTGCAGTGTATAGGCGTTTGTATGCGAGTGTATGGGAGAGTGTGAGCGATGACAGTATGTGTTGTGTATATTATAGTAAATGTTTGTCGTATAGACTGTATTGAAGTGTATGTGTGTGTGTGTTGTGTGTGAGTGAGTGTGTGAGTGAGTGAGTCGAGTGAGTGAGTGGTTGTGTTTGGCATACATTGCAGTCAAACATGCATTCAATGCGTTGACTGTCACTATTGACTGGCGATTGGCTTAGCGTTTGTGTTGTTGTATATGTGTTGTGACTACGGGTTGTGTTGAAAGTGCGGCGGCGGTAACTGTTTGGCCACTCGGGTTGACCACCACCTAGTGTTCAAACTAAACAACTGCTCATCTATACAGTCGAGTCAGTCAAGTGGCCACCCATTCGCGGCCCCCATCTGTATGCGCCGATCTGTCAGATTGCCATCGATTGGTGTCCAACAGATTTAATTATCACCACAATTGTGTCATATTGTCTACCATTACCATCGATACATCCTAACACACAATGCCTACCATTCAATCATTAACTCATTTAATCCAACCACACATCACCACAACAAGACATTCAACTATTTATTATTAATTATTTATTTTATTTATTAATTTAATTAATTATTAGTATTATTACTATTAGCTGTTAATTATACCATTGATTGAGTGTTTTATTCATTCAAAACTAGTGGTAATACAAGATTTATATTCATTTAAATGTCTTTAATATATGAAACCAAATAGTGATCACTAAATGGTTGTAATTGTGAACCAATGGACGACTTTATTATAGTATTTAGTAATTAATTAATCAAAAACTACTTTTAAAACTTGAATTTATCACTCAATTGTATTGACACCAGAAGTGTTTTTGGTATCAATTGTTGTGAACCATTGGTTTGATTTGGTTTTTGTGTGGATTTAGTGATTGTGTCATTCACTTCAAGACACACAACAATCACCACAAGTCATGACTAAAGACAGATTAGCAGCGCTTAAAGCCGTAATTGAATACTCGTTTGGCTTTGATTGGCCACTTGTGATGATTCATATCTAATCCATTATCTCATTGTATATACCATAGGCTCAGGCGGACGACGACGATGTGGCCGTCGGTGTGGAAGAGAGGGGCGGATATATGGAAGAGTTTTTCGCAGAAGTACTACTCATTTGATTTGTTGATATACACTATCGGACACTAATCTAATTGTTTATATTTGACTTATAGGTGGAACAGATCAGAGAAAACATCGAAAAAATGCAAACAAATGTCGAAGAAGTTAAGAAGATTCATTCGGCCATATTAAGTGCACCACAAACTGACGACAGTATGTCTCTCTCTCTTTCTTTCTTTCTTTCTATTTGTTTATTAATAATTTGTTTGAAATTGTGTCAAAACAGAAGTGAAACAACAATTAGAAGATCTGATGGCAGACATCAAGAGAACAGCCAATAGAGTCAGAGGAAAATTAAAAGGTGTTTATTATGAATGATTAAAGATATACAGAGTTTAATTGATAATGATTTGCGAATTGTATTGCTAATGATATTTGTTTGGATGTAGTGATGGAGCAAAGCATAGAGCAATTGGAACAGACATCGATGATGAGCGCCGACTTCCGCATCAGAAAAACACAGCACTCGATGTTATCGCAAAAGTTTGTTGAAGTTATGACAGATTACAACAAAACGCAAACCGATTATAGGGAGAGATGTAAAGCGCGAATTCAACGACAGCTCGAAATCAGTGAGCAATTTGTGGCAAAACTTGTTATCAACAATGTCTTGATTATCACTAAACATTGTTTTTTTTTATTTGTATCATAAATAGCCGGGCGATCGACAACTAACGATGAACTGGAAGAGATGTTAGAGAGTGGAAATCCCGCCATATTTACTCAAGGAGTCAGTTATTATTGTGTTCATAATTTGTGACTAGTTTTTAAACATTTTTGATTAACAGATAATGACAGACACACAACAGGCAAAGCAAACGCTGGCCGACATCGAGGCCAGACATGCGGACATTATTAAGCTCGAGAACAGTATTAGAGAACTGCACGACATGTTCATGGATATGGCGATGCTTGTCGAGAGTCAGGTAACAAATTGATCCGTTTATCATCTACTATTCACTAACTATTAATTTGTGTTTTAAATGTTTGTTATTTGTATTTATTTTATTGCTTTTATTTTCATTTTCTTAAGTAATGCTTTTAATGTATTTAATGCTTAATTTATTTATATATTTTCTATTTGTTTTTCATTATGTTTTAATTTTCATTTAAAAACTCATAACTTACTTGAATTAATAATTACTTGACAAAATGTTCAAAACTTCTTGAATCCTTTTACTGTTAACAATAATTTCCAAATGCTTTACAAATTTAAAACAAACTCTCGTCGTTAACTCCGACTCAAACTTTTTAAACCAAAGCTCATGTCTTACTGTCCAATACTAAACGTTTGTCTCAATATTGGTCTAACCGTTGAATTTCTCTTATAATTTTAACGCCAATACTCTCTCAATGTCTCAAAATTCCGCAAAACATTTAACCGCAAAACTCGTGTGTTTTCTGTCAGTGAAGGCTTTGTATTTGTAAAACTAATTAATAGACTAGTAATTTGTTTTGACCCCCAAATGACAACTTCTTTGACTAAATCGGCCAAATATAGGGAGAAATGATAGACCGAATTGAATTTCATGTGGAAAATGCCAGAGATTACATCGAAACCGCCAAACAGGACACTAAAAAGGCGCGTGAATTCAAACGCAAGTCTAGAAGAGTAAGTATTAGTAGTCTTATATATTATACTTTTCATAACTTTTGACATTTTCTTAATTTGCATATAAAACTAATTATATTTTCTATTTGTTTTTTCCCCTATTTCTTCATTTCATTTGAAATGAATTTTTAGAAACAAATATTAATAATAATATGTTTAACAATATTGGCAATCGTCCTCTTGAGTGTGATCGGCGGTTTCTTTGGATTCTAACCAATGATCATATATTCACAACAACTAAATTGATAGCCAATTGGGTTTATTTTTGTTGACGTTTTTATTATTTACAACTAAATTTGCATTTCGTGTTGAAAAAAGCGATTCAAACAAATTTCAAACCATTTTCTGGAGAATCTCTCAAAACAACTAGACATTTAAAGAACTTTTATCTCATTTGACACTACAATTTGAACAATTTTAATGACATTATATATGATATGAATATCTTATTTAACTTATAATTGCGACAATATATGTTCAGAAAATGTGATATACAATGCATTTATAATTAATATTGTTATTATTATATCAGAGCCTTAATGCCAGTGCACAGGTCTTAAGCCAATTGTTTATTTGTTTTTTTTATAAACAAAATAACACCAAATATTATGTGTACTGTATTTGGAAAAGTATTATAAACTTATAATTATCAATGCAATGCATTCCCAAACTCATTATAATTATAAATATTTATATAAATATATATCCGTTTAAAGATAGGATTATTTAATACTATTTATTATTGCTTTCATCGTATTTATTAAGATCTCGTTATTAATGAAAAACTAGTCATTTATTAATTATTAATTATATTTATAATTTGTTGTCTTTTTTTATTTGCTGTTATGAATGAACTTATTTTTTAAGAATCTTAAACAAACTTGATTATTATTATTATTTAATTGTTTGTATTTTAAATTATTTCTTATTTGAATTGTTATTGAAATGTATTATTTTTCTTTTAAGTTTTATTTTTTTTCTTGTGATTACATACACACACACACAAACCAAAAGAGACTAAATATTAAATTAAATCAAAAGTTTTATGTATAAAATATATGCCATATATATGTATAATAGGGAGAAATGATCGACAGAATTGAATTTCATGTGTCGAGTGCTCTCGAGTACGTCGAGGAAGCCGTCAAAGACACTAAAAAAGCAATGGAATACCAACGGAAGGCCCGGAGGGTATGTCTATATCTCACTTATTATTATTTATTTTGTTGTCTTTTATATTTATCACTTATTTAATACAAAAAATTAATGTATATTTTTTCCATTGATTTATTTTGAACATTGCAAATACAGAAGCAAATAATGATTATAATTTGTCTCATAATATTGGGATTCGTGTTATTCTCAATAATTGGAGGAGTGATCGGCTTCTAGCGCTTTTACTACTATTATTATAATTACAACTATTATTATTATTATATAATATTAAAAAGTGAAAAACAAATACAATTGAAATTTCAAACTGCATTTAAACGGTTATAAATAATAACAAAGACTACTAACTCATCACAAATATATTTGCGACACACATGTGGTTATGAATAGCGGTTTGCATTTCATTCCTCTACTTCTTGTTCTTTCAACAAAAAACACTAATGTTTTAATGAACAGAGAAATCGATTTCTATATACAGATTATATTTAAACAACTTTTTCTTTCACTTCTTTTCTTTACTTTTCTCAACACTTTTTTATATTCTTCTATAATATATATTCTTTTATATTCTTATATTCTTATAAGTTTCTCTCTCTTTCTCTCTTTCTTTCTTTCTTTCTTTCTTTCTCTCTTTCTCTTTCTCTCAAACTATCTTTCTCTTGTGTTATACACAATACGATTGTGATTTAATTTGACAAAAACGCTTTGACATACAGTTTAGTCGTTTAACTTATTATTATGATTTTGAATAGAAGTTGTGGTGCTATAAGAATCGACATTTCTCTCTCAATCTCTATAAATCAGCTCTCTTTACACACACAACACGTTAGTTATTAAATATAAATTAAACATAACATAAGATATATAAACATACTTACGGTTAATTGATATGCTATTAGAGTGGATAAAAAAAATAATATCGATAACTATTGCCTCAAAATAATAACAATTGAAATAAATATTTGAATTTAATTGTCATTTTTAATTATATAGCGATAACTATTCAATTAATAGATTTTTAAAGATTTTAAAAAACAAAGAAATTAATCCCTTTTTAATAAATTAAATTTAAAACTATTATTAACTTTTGAAAAATTACTTATATAAAAAATGATGAGAAAAATATTTGGTCCTTTTTTAAACCCTCTATTTATAGTCAATTAATATTGAAACCTAAAAATTGATTATTAATTGGTTTTACATAATGAGTGGGAAAATACCAAAATAATAATTTTAGCAAACTTTTAAATGAAAGAAAATTTATTTGCAATTAAATTAATGATTTATTTATCATTAATTAACGCTACAAAAGTCAAAATGAATCGTATATTATAATTATAATAATAATTATTAATAGTTATAATTATATTGAGCTCTTAAACCAAACTTTTTTTTGTTTTCTTGTTATTGCTTTTTATATTATTATTATTATTATAGATTAATAATTCACTCATTATTTATAAATAATTGCTTTTAATTTACTTAAATAAAAGTTTTTTATCATTAGTTTATTTTTTATTATAAAAAATTATATAAATTTTATCAAATTATATATATAATATACATATAAACTCTTACTTATTATGTTATTTGATTATAATTTTTCTAAATTATGTAAATATTTATAGAAAAGCTAATAATTTAATTGTTAAATATATAAATTTAATTAAATTATATTTGAAACCAAATTAACAAAAAACTATTTAAAAAAAAGTTTTATTACATTATTTGATTGATTGGATAATCAAAGCAAAAAACAACCAAAAAAATTGGGAACATTTTCAATATAAACACTCAATTTAACTGAACTTATAATTGACTGAATATTTCTAATTAAAATAAGTCCCAAGTTTTGATAGACAATATCTATAAATATAGTTATTGCACAATTATGAATGAGAATTATATAAACCAGTCTATTTCAAATGAAATGACCAGGGCCAAAATTATGGGCAATGGCATTATAATTTAGTATATTATGCACAGAGATATTAAACACTACGAGGCAATTGATATATACATATATAACATATAATAAGCTAGACATTGATTTCAATGGGAAAGTGATGCTTGCAGTCAAGTATATTGTAGTGAAGTGATGGAGGAATACCTAAAAAAGGGCGAGTATTTTGGTAGTAAATTAAGTGACAAACTCTATGACAAATGTATTAATACTAATAATAATAATTTAGGCAAAAGAGAAAAATTGGGCCGTAATTTGAATGAAATATATAACAATTGATTTATATATCGATTCTCACTATCAAATAGATATTGTATTATATTATATATACATATATATACATAATATCACAATGAATTTGTATGAAATCAAACACTTCCTACCCTTCAATTACATCGCCCATTCAGATGAGTGTCCAGACAATTGGAAACTCATTATCAAAATATAAT
>JAQIWK010000320.1:0-18042 GCA_034695265.1 Dissorhina ornata | reverse complement strand
CATATATTTTTAACATAAAATATAAAGTAAAATGAAAAATCAGTTCTTACAAAGCTCTCTCTCTCTCTCTCTCTCTCTCTCTCTCTCTCTTTCTTTCTTTCTTTCTCTCTCTCCGATCCCTCAAAAACTTTTAATATTATTTTAAAATTTCATATATAAACTGAAGTGTAGTATACGCTTTGATTAGAATTGAATTTTTTTGGCTGTGTATGTGTCGGTGAAAAATATAAATTTAATAGAAATAATTTGACCGCAGATTTTTCAACAAATCTACGATACGACTGAATTGAATGATACAAATGAACGGCAGAAAAAATTGTTCAAATTCTTGGCGTTAACTCCTCTTAAAAAGTCACTGCATTTGAAGTCCATTATATTGCGATGAATCAGAATTTATATTACATTCGTTCAGAGCATTAAACGCTGAATAATACCAATTGATAGCATATCAGTCCTGCTGTTCATTAGTCGACTTAACCCTTAACTACAAGTGAGTGAGTGAGAGAGAGAGAGAGAGAGAGAGAGAGAGAGAGAGAGAGAGAGAGAGAGAGAGAGAGAGAGAGAAAGAGAAAGAGAGAGAGAGAGAGAGAGAGAATGGAAGAGAATCGTAAAGTAATGAAAAAATGCCTCAAAAATCTCTTTTCCAATTCTAGTTACGATGTCTTATATAAAGTAATTCAAAAACTAATAAAGAAAATCCTTGAAAAGTTGTGTATCGACTCAAACACATCTCACATCACCAAAAATCTATCGGTGCTGTTATGTGTTCACAAAACTAGTGTTAAGGCTAAGTAAGTAATGCATGTCTTATACAAAAGTCTAATACATTTCCTCATTGCCTTAAGCATAAGAGGGCTAGAGATCGGGTGGGGGTTTGAAATGCAACAGTTCTTGACTACCAGTGCCAGAGAAACTGGTGCTCCTAAACAACGATTGGCATATAGTTTGTGGTGTGTATAGTATACTCCTTAGACATACCATAGTTTAAAGTTTAGGCCTTCGTGTAGTGCACTGACCCAACCGTTCAGAGTCTGTATTCGTCGGCATTTTATAACGAAAGACAAGTGCGAGAGGAGAGCAAGAGAGGCAGGAGAAGCACATGAGAAACACTGACTACTCTCACAAACTCAGGCAATCAATGGTAAAGCATTCAGTCAGTTACGGGACACCGAAATACAGGGATACACGAGTGTGAGAGAGTCAAGATTTAGACAACCCATCAGTTTATGGTAGAGTCTATGGCACAATATATGGCTGAAAGTCTATGGGTTGCTATGAGGGCCAGTAGTGAGACTCTGGACATTTTCAGCCTATGAGCCTCTCCTTCAGACATAGCCTCCAATATCTTATGTGTTGTGTTGTGTCAGCTCAACATCTAACAAGACAACAACCACTACTCAATTGATCTGTTCATTCAATTGTCATTTATTTTATTTTAAGTCTAATATTATTTAGTTTTTTAAATCACATCTTCATCTCAAAGCCTTATTGTTTGGCGAAATATATTTTGGTTGACATTAAGTGCCGAAAATTAGTGAACAGATTGGATGAACAGTGAAGAGTAAGATATAGAGAGGAATACATACATGTTTTGTGAACATTAAAATAGTTTTGTGTTTAAAAAGTTTTTTGTTTGAATTTTGGATAAGTTTTTTTGGTTGATGAATGCACTGACACTACACTTCAATACACTTTTGGTGCATATTATCGATATTCCGGTGCAATTCAATGCCTTATATTCTGTATATTATATTAAATATTAATTTATAACAAATATTTTATATTATCAGACGCTTTGTTTGTCAGATGAATATTTAAAAAAAAGTTTGACTCAACTATTGATACCAAAAATATGTGATAATATTAAATATTTTAAAAATTAGTATTATTTGTAAAACAAAACCAACAATTAATGGGATATCGCTTTTGAATGTAAGTTTATTTTGATAATAATATTTATTATTCATTTAAACAAATAATAAAAATATTGACAATTAATGGGAAACTTATGAAAACAAGTTTATATTGTTTGACAAATTGGTATTTGCATTGAATTGAATTGAATTACAATATTACTATTATTATTATGATTTAATAATAGTCTCAATAAAATAACAAAACCCTGTGTTTTGTATATACTTTTAATACAATTTTATATCCAATATCCTTTTGTATGACATCTATTACAAGAATTTTTGTATTTAATTTCATACATATATTCAACATTTTATTATTTGATTTATTTTTATTATTTCATTTTCTCTCTCTCTCTCTCTCTCTCTCTCTCTCTCTCTCTCTTTCTCTCATAATCTAAACATTATATCTAATTATTGATAAGTTTTAACTCAATTTCAACTTTGATTCCTATCTCTCTCTAGCACTCAATTATATTACAAAAATTGATTTATTTTTCTCTCGCATTAGTATTCAAAGTCTATTGTATTCTTTGACGACAAGTCTATCATATTATGTATGAAATGATGAGACCATACAATGAAAACTGAGTACTGATTCACTATTACTGAATATAACTTCACTGGAGATATCTCTGTCAATATATAAACAAAAATATTGTAGAAATGTTTCAAAAGATTCAATGGTGTGTGTGATTTGTGTTCACACATTTAGTATACCTATTCTACATAATAATACATTCAAATGTAGTCTATTGTAAGGCTCGGTCTATCACTCAATCTCTTAGGCATTCATTGTCTCACATCTCTCTTCGTCTTCGTTCGCACTCTTTATTATATTTTCACTTTCTTTCTGTCGTTTCCATTGAATCAAACGTTTCGGAAAAAAGATATACTTTTTTATTTTGCTGTTAAGTCAGACTAGATTTGTGTCACACACATACTCATCTCTCTCTCTCTCTCTCTCTCTCTCTCTCTCTTTCTCTCTCTCTCTCTCATTCTGCTCATCTGCTCGCAGTTCTCTCTTTTTTTTCACTAATGTTTTTACAGATGAAAAGCGCATAAACTTCTTGGCAAAGGATGCATACAAACAGTGGAGGAAACTGTAGATAGAAAGAGAGGGAGAGAGAGAGAGAGATAACTAGAGAGTCGTGAGAAGAGTTTTGACGAGAGACACAAATAGAGAGAGAGAGAGAGCGAGATGGAGAGATCAATATTATGGGCGCAGAGCATGCGGACAACATATAGAGATCATTGAATTCTAGTCGTTAGCCACAGATATAATAGAGAATTAGTTGACATTTAGGACTGAATGGAGTGAACAGTATTTGGCTATAATATGTGTATCGGAATGTAGTCTGCAATCAATTTAATACACAAAACGCTTTTTTCATGTAATTAGTGGCCAATAAATAGTGACGATAATTATCTAATGTAATATAATCCAGGCTAATAATATTGCAAATATGGAGCAATGGGGTATATGGGATTGGACTAAATTTATTTGTTGCAATCATAGGTATTGGTTACATTGTCATTGATTTTTTTGTATGCCTTCATCTCTGATCCCATTTTTGGTTGAAATGTTTTGTTTTCCAATTGATTTCTTGATCTTCAATCAAACATATAATTGAAAACTAATATATTGTTTGCATTTATTTCAAATTCAAAGACCAATAGAATCGGGAGAACATTTGCTCAATTATCCGCACCCGAAGAATGGTGTAAACTGTCCTCAAGATCTACAACAGCTGGTGGTCGGCGGCCGAGCGCTCGTAGCGCCTGTGTATCGATCGGACAACGACTACGCCTACTATTATGCAGACAATCCATTAGGCGGTTATTTGCCGGTCAACGTAGACAACGAGAATCATAACCATATTATGGACGGACTTCGACTCCAACTACACAAACGTAAAGGCAATTCGTTGCGATCGCCGCCCGTCCGGCGGACCAACGAAAGTGAGGTCACTCTTCGGGGTTGGCTCTACCGACTGGAAGGGGCGGCACTCAAACAGTGGAAGAGGAGATGGTGTGTCCTCGCAGACTATTGCCTCTTCTATTACAAAGGTATCCAATTTGAATACTCTTTTTCCTGTAATTCTGTATTCAATTATAATATTATTATAAATATAATCATTTGAAATGCTATTAGTTTTCATTTCACGCTTTTAAACAAAAAAACAAATATATTTTGTTTTAATTTTAAGTTTCAATATACGTATTGAATGCATCAAACATTTATTAAATAAAAATAACAATTTTAATTTTTGTTGTTTGTGTGGACACACTTAAGGGATTAATCGATAATTTATTAATTATGAACCAACAAAATGACTTCAAACTCTAAACAGTTTTTAAGTAATTTATTTTTTGTGTTAATTATTTGTATATATCTCTACACTATTCGTGATAATCACTACTCTATTATTTGGGCGCAGGAAAAAACATTAACGCAATTAATTTAATAGTTAAATCATAAATCAAATCTTATTTTTATTTTATAGACTTTTTATATTTATATATAAAATATATATACATTTTCACTACTCTTTTCATTCTCTCATTACTCTTTGGATTTTTATTATAATTAACTTTTTTTTGTTATAATTTTGTTTCGCCAAATGCTTTGTATATTTCTCTCTCGAGATTTTCATTCACTGATTACACACTATTTTTTATGTTTCACTATCAGTATTGGTCTCTCTCTCTCTCTCTCTCTCTCTCTCTCTCTCTCCCTCTCTCATCCAATTTTACTCTCTATTCGCTTTCATTTGTCTCATTGTTTTATCGCAAAAAATTGTTTTGACATTATATTAAGTCGATTACAAATACTCGACATTTGGTATCATTATTCACTTGGAAAACACATTTTGTTATAATATTTGTTTTTCTTGTCTTTATATTTGGTGTTCAAACAGACTTAGAAGAGGAGAGACTATTAGGTTCACTACTGTTACCGAGTTATAAGATAACTCCGTGTTTGAACGATGACGGCATAGCCCGCAAGTATGCGTTCAAAGCCGAGCACAACAATATGAAGACTTACTATTTCGCCGCCGACACCAAGGAATCGATGACCCAATGGATGAACTCTCTATCGTTGGCATCGATAATGCAATTTCCGTCCGCTTTCTCGACGGTTCGCAACGACGGTGACGGACAAGAAGTGGTGACCAGTAATAATGACGACGAAGAGTCTGGCTTTGCTTCATACCAGTCCCGGCGCTCAAACTCTGGTGCAATTAATAATACTAATCATTCTTATGATAATAATATTGGTTCAGATGACAAATATCCCGGTTCTTACAATTCAGTTGGACTCCCAGTCGTATACCAGCAAAACCCACCGCAACGGCCAATCCAAAGGTCACACTATGTGAACGCACCCCCGAAGCCAAAGCGCCAGTATTACGACAATTCAGACCTTTATGTTATCCCTCCGTCGGCACAATATAACACTCATAGCCATCAGACACCTGATCTAATAGCGCACGACTCATACAATAGTAATTTTTTGCCAAACAATTACTTCACGCAATCATATCCGCCATACGACGAGCAATCGCCGCCGCAATACCGTCTCCCACCTCCCAGTCATACCCCCCGGTTCTCACGCCTTCCTCCGCGTCCACATTCGGCCGACTTCTTAGAGCGCGATCAGGAAGAAGACGAAGATGAGGACGAGTGCCAAAAGATAATCTCTTCCAATGGATACACTGCCGAAGGCGGTCTCCAACAGCCGGACAACTACTATAACGCAACACAAACCAATGAAGCGCCCAAAATAATGCCCGTCCGACCTAAATCCAGTCTCGATCGGTACGACCCATATACCCGATACTTCTTTGAACAACAACAGCAACAAACCAATTATGTAGCGCCCGCTCACTATCCGCCGGCGCCCAGCTCTACGGGCAAAGAGCCGCGTCCCTGGTCTGACTACTTGGTCAGCGCCAGTAACCTAACTTCACCGCAAAACGATAATCATTTGTCAAACCAATCTTTCGCGCAATTGTCTTCATCTCATTTACCTCACTATCACTCTTCAAACGCAAACACTTATGGTTTGGATTCAGAAACGCCACGAAACTATCAAAGAGAGGAAAGTCTTCAACGACTACTTGAATGGAAGCAACGAATGCTTCAATCGCCGCTCAATAAGAGAAATTGGTCTCAACAACAGCCACCACAGCCATCGACAATGCAATCCATGTCACAACAGAGTACAAAGTCTATGGAACTGCCATCCAGACCACCCCTACCCGAAGAATATCGATCCAAGTTTACTATGAAAGATGCGCTCAAAGGACCTCAACTACAAAGGGATAGGGATTACACTCCACAACAACAGCAGCCCTACAAACAAAGGGAAAGATCAAAGAGTATCGGAGATGGAAGTGATTTTCTAACACAAACTGACGATACATTACAATCACCACAAAAGAACGTATCCGTAAACTACTCATCAGATGACGAGGGTATGTATTGATTGATTCAAACTATCATTTCCTTATCAATCCTTATATTTTATATTGCATTATATATCCATACATTCATTGCATCCAATCTTTACATTCATTTTATTTTTCAAATAATAAATATAAAAGTCTTTTGAAAACTTATTTATTCACAAAAGTATCGCATTTTGAAGTCAATTACTAACCATAAAAAAAATTTCTATTTCTTTGTATATATTTAATACAATTTTCTATGCAATGCATTCCCTATTGATAGACATAACTAATTGTTTGTAATGAAATTGTTTACCAAAAAACAATTTTAGATACACTGTATTAACTAATTTTGAATTGGCTTTAAGTCAGAGACGGCTTTAAACATTAGTGTTCAGAGACGATGAAAGAAAAGCCAAACATAATTTACTCAAAATAATGGGAAAATAACTTTATTTTTAATATTATTTTTCTTTTAAAACTAATATATTTTGTGTGTTACTAACGGTTGACTTAACTTAAACTCAATCTTCGGCTCAAATATCTTATTCTTCTATCTGTCTGTCTGTCTCTCCAACAAAAAACTAACACTAAATAAGAAATATTTAATTCAAAAATATTTCTTATTTTGTTTCATTCATTCACTTCAACTTAAAAAACCGGTTGTTATTCAATATAAAAATCATTATATAATTTCAAAATCAATTTTTGACGGACTCTTGACTAACAAAACAAAACAACAACTAAATAATGAAAAACTCATGAAAAAACTCTTCTTTTTATGCATTTTCTTCGCATAAGTACTTCTTATTAACAAAAAATAAATAAATTAAAACTAAAACTAAAAAACGGAATTAAATGCAAATAAAAAACAATATTTTAAGTATTAAACTCTTATATAAACCATTTGTTCCCTTCAAACAACTTAAGCTGAATATAATCTGCAATCAATGCCTTACAATACTAATAAAATGCAGCAAATAATCAATGAGACAATGAAAGGTCAGGTTTTATCGGCACCTGATTATCAAAATATCAATTCATTTGTCGGCAAAGAATCGGCAGAAGTGGACGATAAAGAGTCCGATTTGGATATAAGTAAAGAAGATTACTATAAGGCGTCGACAATGTTTTACCAGAGATTTGCGGCCGAATCGGGCCGACAGAGTATACTGATGAGTCCCGTCAGCTTCAATGAATCGGTCAGCAGTAAGAACGACAGCATTGGTGGTAACACATCGTTCAACGCTCAAGACTGGGCACACGTCGGTCTACCCGTTCCCGACGAGACAGCGTTGGCCAGAACGGCGTCCCGACGCAGTCTCAAGCGAGTCAGCGCTTCGGCCGATGTTTCAAAGCCAATGACCGCTTCTGAGAGCCAATCAAACCGTGAATTCAATTTAGATAAACGAGAAGACGGGGACGGAGTCGACGAATACTCTGTCAAATGTTTGCTCAAAAAGTTCAGTGAATTTGAAACTAAAAATACTAAACCGATTGACAATCAAAATACTAATAACATTCAGAAGCACTTGAATGGAGAGGCAGTCAAGTCTGTTGACTATAGTTTCAAGTGTCAAAACTTAAGTGTTAATAAACCGCAATTGAATGGCAATAATAGTATTAATAATCATATAATTAATCAAAATGTGTTGACAAAGAACTTTATGAGTGACACAGATATAGTCGACAATAACTCGTCGGTTGGCGACGAAGAAACCAATACAACAAAGTCTGCGCCTATAATGTTGTCTCCGTTGACCAAAGTGTTAGCTGATCTCCGAAAGACCGCTGACGTTCGCAAAGAAAAACTTTATTTGAGAAATCAATTGACAAACTTTCAAACAATTAGTTTATTGAAAGCCGATTCACAAGTGATTGGCACTAAACTTCATTCACTCAACAACAACAACAACAGCACCGGTAATGCAAGCGAATCCGAAGTGCAACTCAATTGTGATCAACAATCAGATTATCTAAATATGAATAAAATTGTTAAACCAGAAGAAGACGTTTACATAGCAATGGATGGCGAAGAAGGTGACAAAGAGAGCGATGCCGGTGACGAAGCTGACGATGAGGCCAGTCGTGACTTTGATGTCATTACCCATTCGTCGGACACTATCACCGACAATGACATTAAACTGAAAGCCGGCTGTAAAGTCCGCACTTATAAGAAGCCACGTCCGGAACCGGTGCCCACTATTTCCAACCAGTTATCGTTGAATCCAAACCCGGCGTACGAAGCGTTTGATGGCATTCGGGTGACCAGTGATATGGACAACAGTATTGTGGACGACAATAATGTAACCATAAATGAGATCAACAATAATAACAGTGCAGAGAAACAGCGGTCGCCAAACGCACCCTATTATATGTCAGACCTGTTGTCTGAAGAACAACAGATAGCATTGCAGGAGAAACTGGCGGCCCGTCAAACGAGTTCACCGCCGCCGCTGCTCTCCCGATGTAATGCACTCAATAATACACGATATTTGGGAACAACTTCTCTCCAGAAGTGTGATGTCGGCAAACGTGTCAACAATATAGTGGCCAACACTGTCACTAAAAACGATTTATCGCTAAATAACATCATAACTAATAACATTAACAGCAATACCAATGGTATTCAGAGTAGTTCACCGCCAACTCAACCCACAGACAGTATTGAAGATTCACTTAAAAGTCTTTTACTGCCAAATGTATCCAAATTTATTGATTCCGAGCGCAATAAATACGAAGCGGGAAATACACTGCAAAAAGTGCCTCAAAATAATGATAAATCATTTGCTTTGCTAACTAACAGTCAGCCAAAGAGGTGTATAACTCCCGACTTGAGCCACACATTGACCCAATCGGTAACAGATCTACAAAATGATGACCAAAACTACATTCCAGAGAATGTCTCGCTTTCTATGAAACGTCGCTCAAAATCATTAGAAGGTCTGATGGATCAGCTAAATGGTAGTCATATCTACGAAAACATAGACCAACAGACTATGCAACTGTCGACCCGAGAAAATTGTGACCAATATTTGAATTCAAGTGATAATTTCATGTCTGACGATGACTTTATGTTAGGTCAAGAAGTGTTGCGAAGAGTATCGCAAAAACACTTTGCAGACAATATGAGCCAAAAATCTTCGTCAGTGAGTCAACAATCTGTGCCATTAAATGAAAATTTGGATGACTTTACTGGAAGTGAATCTGATATGAGTTCTTTGATTGAGTTGTCAGCCGCAGGTGAGAGTCAACCGTTAATAACACAACTTTTGTCTAATAAATCACTTAATTTTCGTATATAATCACTGATTGATGCATTTGAGTGCTACTAAACATTAGTTTGTGTTTCTATTTGTTTGTAAAACTTTTTCAATTTAACTGTTTTGTAAATATTAATAAACTAATTGTGATTGTGTTGTCCGACAGACTCAGTCTCGGGTAACATAATGGCAGAAAAGGTGCGAAAGCGTCGATCGTCTCATAAAAGGCGCTCAAAAGATGATCTAAACGTTTCGGACTCTGAAGTCCAAAAGCCAAGCCTAATGTCAGGCAAACCTATGCACGTAAAGCCTAAGTCATTGCGGGACCATAAGTCCACCCGATTGTGTGTCTCGACGGGTGATCTGTTGGGCAAATCTCACGAAGAATTAGTTTTATTGCTCATTCAGTTGAGACGAACTCAATCCCAATTCGCCAAAAATTGTGATCAATTAAGACTTCAGATGGAAAGCGAAGAGAAAATGATTGAAATAGAGCCGCACAGACGCGATGAACACAAACTTCAGTTCAGGGATTTGCGGGAACGGCTGGTCGAACATGAAAAGCAATATGAAATGCAGTTATCATTGATCAGCGCCGTCGACAATATGGTTAAAATGCATAATCCAGTCAATAGTGAAGAGTTCAGTGACAATAGAGCCAAAGCCGCCTCCACTTCCATCTTGGATCAGGTGTTGCTCGAAGAAGAGACCACTAATTTATCGGCTCTACAACAAGACAAGGAGATTCTGGAGCGTACTCTGGAAGGCGTGAAGAGTAAAGTGGCCAAAATTGGTACCGAAACTGTTCCGGTGATAAATCTGGAGAAATTGAAACGTCAACAGAGAATGATTGAGTCAGAGCTGAGTCGAGTGAGAGGTCTGTTGACTCATTCGGCCAAACGGTTGGAGGAGAAGGCGGCCGAAAATGCACAGATAGAACAGGACGTACTCATCGCGAAGAATAAACTCAAACAAGTATTGGCTAACGAAGAAGCCCTCGAAACTACCCGTGCGTGTAGTCTGGAGGCAGAGTTAGCACACATTAACCAAGTGATTGATGATCTGCACAATAGAAGAGCCGAATTGAATAACGCCATCGAAACCATCAAGACTTCCGACAAGAAGAGAGAGATAGTTAGGGCCAGTCCTACAGGTTTGGCCGGTTCTGTCCCATTGCCCGGCAAGAAGAAGATCACAACCAGTTATATGGAGACAGATATGGACTCAATGGAGAGCAGAGATTTAGCTCATTGTCCGCGAAGTTTAGATGGAGAAGAGGTACCGCTTTACGAAAATCTTGAAAACAATAACTTAATGAATACCTCAACCAATGATCTACTGTTAAGTCAATATCAAACAACTGATGACATGTTGTCGACAAATCCCGAAGACATAGTTGACGAGCAAATGAGACAATTCTACGGTATTTTACCCCAAAAGGCGTCAAATGAGATAAAAACTGTCAGAATTGTGAAACGGGAAGCCGAGAGACGTCGAGTGAATTACTCGAACGGAAAAAGTATGGATCTATTCTGGAGTAATGGCCAGTTTAATGATAGCGAGTTTACCGCATCGGGTGCTGTTGGCGGGTGTCTTGAATCCATTCCTCCGCCATATTATTATGAAGACAGGGATTACGATGAAAACGATGACATCTTAAACGCGTTTGGGCTGAAGGATGAGTGCAATGATGGCAAACACTGTATGATTGATAGTCTTACAGCAGAGTTCCAAAGGACTCATATGTTTCACAATTCAAACAATAATAATAATAATAATTTTTCATCAAATGATAACCAATTATCACATCCACAACAAGAGGTGATAACAAAAACTTTAATTTTTTAAGTTTTAAGAAACAAAACTTTCATTTAATTTTTGATTTTATAGTGAATGCAAAGCATGACTTGTAATGTATGCCCAATTATTTGTCTGTTTGATAATATAATTATATTTGATTTTAAATATTAATATTTAATTTATAAATTAAATTATAATTTAATTGAATGCCATTATTAATGCATGTAAACGTTTTTTTTGTATCAATATTTTATTTGACAGCTATTCTCTAGGCCTGAGCGCACCCGCAGTGCCTCGCTATCACTTCCTTCTACTACTTCTACCGCATCTTCTACTTCTTCCGCTCTTTCTTCTACTACTTCTACTTCTACTCCCTTTCCGTACCGTTTGACACGTGTTCGTCGACTTGAGTCCAAATACGGCCGACTCGGGTCCGCTCGCAGACATCATACCATATCTAGCAGTCAACCCCACTTAGCAGTCAATCACCATTCGGTACATCCATTTCATACTATCTATTGTCCACATATTTATTTATTTTTTATATAATCTTTTATTAGTTTTTAAAAACTTTTTTTTTGTAATTAATTTCCAAACTTTTTTTTCTCACACATTATTAATATGTTTTGTTTAATAAAAATTTAAAATTAGATCTCAAAGATGTGGCGCTCACGCGATGATACAGACATTAATCTTCAAACGAGAGCCAATTTAAACACACCCGACATTGTCAAGAGCACTATCAAGAAGTGTAGCGAAGACTTTGATGATAAATCGATGACTTTAATTGAACGCGAAGTATATATAATTTACTTTTATAACTTATTTCAAAATGTGTTAATCATTTAAATTGTTTGGCAGATAATGTTACCTAAAAAGATTGAAATACCCGAACGGTATATACCGGACGACGAACCCGAAGAGATGTCTGCTTCAGAAAAGTTGAAACGAAGTTTAAAGGCAGAGATGATTAGAAAAATGTTATCCGAGAGCAGTACATATGAAGACGTTAGACGCGATTGCAATCAATACGTGATATCTTCTTCTTCTTCGTCGTCAGCTCTGGGATCCGAAGAGAATGTATTGAGTGAAGAGTCGAGAGTTAAGCTGACAGAAGAAAAGAAAAGAAGGGCTCAATTGTTGCAATTAAATCATGAATTGGCTAAAGAAGTGATGGAAAGGAGTCGGATAGTGGCAGGTATTTAACGTTTAAAGACTATACAACTTATTTAAATTAATTTTATTGATTTTGTTTTACCTATTTGTTTGCTTTATTTGTAATACAAATTTTGAATTTTAAAATTTTTTTATAGCTAATAACGAGAGCACGAGTTCTTAGCGCAACCTTTTAATTGTGGATTTAAATTGATTTTAATTTGCATTTTGTTTGCTTATAATTTATTTTTTAAAGGTTTGTTTTGATTTGATTTTTATTTTTTATTTATTTATTTATTTTTTGTTTGTTTGTTTCATTGCATCTCTGTTTTACTACATAAAACTTTTGAGAGTAAATCAAAAGCTATTTTAAAATATTAGAAACTATTAGTAGTAATTAGAAAAATAATTAGAAACATATAGTAATAATTATATCACTCATGTCTGTCTGTCTACAGAATTGGAAAATTATTTAAAACTTTCGAAAGTTTTATCAACAAAACGAAAATCGCTTTAATTAAAAATTACCATGTTTAAAATGAACAAGTTTCTAGCAATAATTTATAAAATAAATTGTTTGTTTGTTTGATTTATTAAAAATATTTCAAAATATTGTGTGCAACTCTTTTACATATGCAATGTTCACTCCAAAAAAACTTTCCATAAAAACCAAATTAATTGAAATGATTGATTGAAATGTTGTAGTGTTGGCCACATTAACCAAATGTGATGACAAAACAATTGATGAAAATAATATCAAACTGTTTGAAGAAATGAAACATTTAAGTGAGAAAGACTTGATTGATATGATTGAACGCGAATGGCCTCAACTAACTAATCAACGCTAATATACATATACAGAACATTCTGTATACAAACATCACAACTAACCGGCAAACTAATCAAACAAACTTTGTTTTAAAGGCACTTTTTCTACCGATACTACTATTGATAATTATATATAAATATAAATACTATTGTGTTTGACTAACAAATGTTGAAACATTTAAATAAATTGTTTGCAAAATTTACACAAAAAATAAATATATATAAAACTTCTGATATGTTATATATAAATATTTAAATCTCATTATAAATAATTAGTAACAAATTTATGCTCAATTGATAAAATTTAAAACAAAACACTATTAAATATAAATATATTGATTACTATTACTGATAGATAAGAGTTTATAATTAAAAAAAAAGTTAATATAATAAATAATTAAATTTGCATTTAATTAATTTTTAAAAATAATTTAAATACATATAAATAGCAATGAAAAAATGCAAATTGGGTTGCGGTTATGTAAAGGTCCAATTAAACATAAATGATACAGTACATTTCCATTTAAAAGAAAAACAAGCTAGATAATTCTTTAATTTACAATGAATATATTTTTATTATTATTTATTTTTATTGTGGTTTTTTAATTTAAATATAATTTTTATCATAAACTATTATTTCTATTATAAACAAACAAAATATAATTAGTATTATATTTATTTGTATTTCTAATGACAAGTATATTAATGTAAGAATTCTTGTTTTTTATATATAATATAAAAATTAAATTGTTATTTAAATTTGTTTTTCTAACCACTCATATGAAAAGGTCGAGCTATAAAATTAAACCAATTTTATTGGTATTTCTAATATAATATATTGAAATGAATGCTACAAAACATACATTAAAAAGCAATTTGTAATGAAATTTTAATGTGTTTTTTCCACTCATTAATTAACTACATTACCGAAGCACTTGTAATATATGTAAAAGTTTTTAAATTTTAAATTCATAATTATATATTCACAAAACAAAACTTGTGAAAAAAATTTAATTAAATAAAAATAAATGCAATTTTGAAATGACCCGTCTCATCTGTATATAATTTATTTGCTCATTAAATATTTAATTGTTTTTTTTTAATGTTAAAACTTTTTTTTAAAGTCAAAAACCATTTGATTTACAATTAAATTAAAAATTCTTATCCAAAGAAAAACTTGTTTCTAATGCCAAATGCTATGCACCTGTACTGCGCCCCTATAGATGCAGCAGCACTGCCTGTACTATATGACTGGCACTGTAGCTCTTTAATAGTTTTAAATTAACACTAAATTAATTTAAAATACAATTTATATTAATTAATTTCAAAATCTGTACTCATAATAGTGACCAGAAAACATGTGTTAATAGTATTTAACAAATTATAGGTGAATATCTGTGTGAATATTGAAGTATTAGTGTATTGAATGGTATGATAGCCGTCACCAGAAATACATTGGTTTGTGGGTAGTGTTAGTTGAGTTGGTGGTTAGGCTTTAAGATCATACTTCAAAGAATCATTTCTATAGTATGATTGCATGGCTTCACATCCAATGTGGAGTCGGCCTAACCCACGATGACGAGCAATGGCTTCCCCTCCTGAGCGCGATGTCGAGCCCGAGACCCATACCTCACGGTGTTGTGGACTCGGGCTCATTGATGAACGTTCCCAAACACTATATGTGTGAGGGAGGGAGGGGTAGCGTCCCGAGTGGTACCACATTTTATATAATACAAAAATAGGGGCACAAATAACAATACATTTATATAACATGATTTGTGAACATATCAAAGCACTAGTGTTTTGACAACAAGTGTTTGAGTTTTTTAAATAGTAAACAGAGTTTTGAGAGAAAAGTGTTGACATTTTATTGCCAACGCTTTGAACGTAACGTTTGAATGCATTTAAAGGGCACTTAAATTAGGATCCAATGGTCACTCGTTTTACTCATTGTTTTGTCGTTTATTTTAAGTAATTAAGTGATGAATGAAGACCTACTCGTTGTGTCAGTTGATCGCAACACCACTGTTGACATCATTTACAGCCATAACAACCGATCGGACATTAGTTTTGATCCTAACTTCTTGTAAGTGAACGATACGTCAAACTCTATGTCATCTGTCATTAAATTGATTGTTATTTTTATTGACAATTAGGTCTCAATTAAGTGAATGGATCGACACATTAGGCGAAGAGTCCGCCAAAGTATGTGTCAACACATTTTTACCTCAAAACCAAACATATGTTTAATGTATTTTCAATTGTTTTAATGTTTTTTAATGAAAAAATAGGCCCAAAATCTGAGACAATCGATCACTTCATTCAATAAACTACTGAATGACGATAAAAGTGTTGACAAAATTTATTTATTACTAAAATTGGATTTAACTATTGGTAACAAATGGTCTGCCGTCGGGTTTGTACGGTTGGGAACAAGAAATCTATGGTTTAGTGACAAACACATGACTAACTTAACGCAATACCAGAACTGCTTTTGTATATTAGGTTTGTATTGAACAACAAATCTAGTGTTTAATTGTTTGCTATAAGAAAAACAATGTTTTGATTTACAAATAGATTTTTATATACGAAATCAAAGACAAGGTTTGGGAAAACTATTGATATCTCTGGTAATGAAGTCGGTGTCCACACCGGCCGCACAATTTGCTTACGACAGGCCAACCGATGCAATGCTGGCATTCCTGTCCAAACACTATGGTCTGAATGAACCCCTCCCTCAACACAACCATTTCGTTATTTTTGATAATTTTGTTTAAAATTTAAATTTTGTTTTGTATTTATTTATTTATTTTTAATACAAACACTCAAATCGTTAACTCAAACATATAATTAAGTCAAAAACTACTTATCAAATGCAATGATTTCTTTTTCGGTACAAAATTGTGATATTTTTTTTCGTTTAAATTGAATTTATTTTTTTACGAATTAATTTAGATTTTTATTATTAATTTAAACAAATTGTATTTTTTTCATTAAAATATTATATTTATGTTAAAACAAGTAAAATATTATTTTAAACATAACGATATGTATTCCGAATAGTGTTTATAAAATATTTATAATAAAAACAAATGAATTATAATTTATAAAATATTTGTCAAATAAATAATAAGTTAATAACAAAAAACGATATGAATTAACAATTTAAATGTAAGATAAATGGTTTGACTACTAGTGTTACTCCTCTTTGAAATCAGAGTCTGAGTCGTCAGAAGTATTGCTTTCTTTAGAGATTTTAAAGTTGTTTAACAATGAGTTCTTCATGAGGTCTGCCATTGCGGCTATGATTTCGTGTATTTCCGTTACGTCCCTCTCGTCCTCCATATCGATAGCGCCGTCGATATCAGTGACCGCTTCGCAGAAAGCGATCGGCAATTCATTCATTAGTTTCCGTTTTGGTTCAGAATTTTCGCACATATTTTCAATCAATTTATAGACAATTTTTGTACTTTTAGTCAATTTATGTTCAATTAAAGTCAAATACACTAACTTTTGTGCCACTTCTGCATAACTATCATCTGTTCAACACATGAAAGCATACAATTAATTCATTTACACAATACTTATACAAAATGTTTTACTTCTTATTTTAGACAACAAATACATATAAGTGATGTCATCGCCGGCGAAGAACAGAAGTGATGCCATATTTTCTGACAACCAGTTTTGTGGGATTTTAATAATTTCTTCCAACAAATTAATGACTTCTATATTGAGATAAAAAGATTAATCAATTAATAAGTCAATAGTAATGTGTGAATGACTGACCATTTCTATGGTCATGTGTTTTGGATTGACTGTAAAGCATGTATAACGCAAATCCCAACTCTTCTAAGCCATTGTTGATGAAGAAAGTGTCGGTCAGATCCCACCAACCGATGTATGGAATGGCACTCATAGGCGGACTTACGGTAATCAACGGACCGTAGATTATAAGTAATAGTTTTGCTCGCATTTGCAATGAATGCGGTTTCAGAATATGGTTTAACCAAAACACTGTGTCCTCTATGTTATGAGTCTTACGGTACCGATGGGTCGGATCAATGCAAACCAATCGGTAGAAACAGCGCACGTAATACTCATTTGGCTTTCGGGCGCCCAATGGACTTATTCTCAACAATAGGATCCTTTGCTCTATATTTGCGATCGCTTTCACATCAATACATATATCATTATTTGGTTAGAGAGAGAGAGAGAGAGAGAGAGAGAGAGAGTTTGAAAAGTGTTGCCATACTTTGTAAGACTTGAAAAACATAATCGACTTCCAAGTCATCCCAACCGGCGATCACTTTATGAATAAAATAACCGAAAGACTCAAAAACTGATCGCATCTTTTGGTTCTCTGTATGACTCCATTGATTGTGATTCAGATTAGGAAAGCCTTGTATTCGGTCCAAGACTTTGATCAACAGATCCAGTCGTTCATTGGTTGGCAACAAACACGTCAACCGTTTCAACAAAAGTCCTGCAAAACAAACAATGAGTTCAATGACCGCAACGACCACTCAGTGACCACTCAATGACCACTCAGTGACCACTCAATGCATTCAAAGCAATACCTAATCGTTTGTAAGACTCGAGTCGTCGCTTGTGTTGACCCGAAGTCGG
>JAQIWK010000319.1:0-18077 GCA_034695265.1 Dissorhina ornata | reverse complement strand
TTATATTAAATTTATGATTAAAAAATAATTTTATTTCAAGAATATTTTATTATATAACATATAAATTGAATCCAATGTATATATTTATTGAAAACAATTTTTATGAAAATTTATTGATTATTTATATGTTATGAGAGAGAGAGAGAGAGAGAGAGAGAGAGAGAGAGAGAGACTTGTATTAAAGGTTTGTTTAAATAATTATAAGACAATAAAAAGCTGAAATTGAAACCCATGTGCCTTTTTATTTTGGGTGGATTTGGATGACTAGCATTGATGGCATATAAATATATACATACTTTGATGTTTTTAACATTGTTATTAATAATAAATACATATATAAATTATATAATATAATACATAAATATTATATTTGAGAGCTAGAGATTTGGATGAGTTGACTCTCGGGTGAATTGACATACAAAAACACTGGTCTCTCTCTCTCTCTCTCTCTCTCTCTCTCTCTCTCTCTCATCAATTTGAAAGTGTGTATTAAAATTGTAGTGAGATTTGTAAATGAAATGAAAATAAGGGCGAGGTATCCAAAATACTATAGCTAAACATTATGCCATTTTCATTATACAGTGCACTACCGATAGGCCTTACCATACCGTTCCTCAAACACACCGTTTCTCTGTCTGTATTCTCCTGAAGGGCTGAAAACTTTAATTTTGTGTATCACTCGGCGCTTGGTTTTTAGGACACAAATTATTTGTTTCAAACAAACATTTGATGCCTAATTTACAAATGGATAAGACAGACAGACAGATAAACAGCCAGACACAATTATTCAATAGGAAATACAGAAAGAGAGAAAGAAAGAAAGATAGTAAGAAAGAAAGAGAGAGAGAGAGAGAGAGAGAGAGAGAGAGAGAGATAGTTTACAGTTCAGTGGAGTTTTGTACACTAACAAGACAAGCAAAACCTATCAATTTATGGGCAACAAAAAAATCATGAATAGCTGTTTTTAGCTTGCTGTTATTTCAAACTGATTTCAAACAGCAGGCCTTTGCCAAATGCAAGGTAAGAATATAGCGTGCAGTGCGAGCACCGGGCATCACCCGGCTATACACTAGTCATCTATAGTCAAATAATTGTTAAATGTAGACCAATGGACCTAAATGTCAATTTATTATATTATTGATAATGAAAACTACTAATAATATCATTTATATAGTATTATATTATATACATTTGTATTGGCAATCATTTAATGGACTTTTCGTTGAATATATTTATTTGCATTTTTGGGTTTATATACCACTAAATAATTACTGTATTTTGTTTTAGTTATTTGCCATTCATATGCATATAAACAGTCAATTAGTAACAACAAGATCATTTACATAATAACGGGTAACATAAACATTTATATTATGAATATGAATTAAGTAGTATACATTTATTATGATATTTACAAATTATTAAATTAAATTATTTTGTTAAAATGTATAAAATATCTTATTTTATAGATTTATTTGTTAAATATCAGTACTGTTAAATAAATTATAACCATGTTTAAAAAATCATAATGATAATATAAATTATACATTGTTAAAAATAGACTATGTCATTTAAACAAATTAAATTAATATAATTACAATATATTGAACACAAGGCCAGTCTTATGTCTTGCTATTGTAATCACTGGTATTATTGAAAGTAAGATATTTCTGAAAATAAAGGGATAATAACTGGATAACCAAATTAAACAATGGGAGATAATAATTGAGAGATAGTCTATTGTATACTATTGAATGAGTTTTAACTATAATTATCAGAAAGTTGTAGTAAAGAGAGAGAGAGAGAGAGAGAGAGAGAGAGAGAGAGAGAGAAAGAGAGAGAGAGAGGATGAAGACGTCAACTACTGATTGTTTTGAATGACTTTTGACTTAAAAATCTTTTCGGAACCCATAATATCGTAAAAGAAAATTAGCATAAATTGTATGTTTGTGTTAGCACTTGATTGGCACAACTTGTATATAAATGTGACTGATTTTGAACCTAATTATGAATAGCAATAATACGGCAAATAAAGCCCTTATTTAAACATAAAAATACTATTGAATAGTGGAGTGGAAAGCGCCAGTTGTTGTCTACTATATTTCCCTTCAGATAATTACTGCCATTCATTGCAACCATTCATAAGCATTAAGTGGTCATTCAAACAGTCAAATTGATCCCAACTCTAGGCTTTGTTTGTTACCACTTGTATAGTGATATGTTTGTCTCAAATATCACTACTATATTGGGAGAGAGAAAGACATTTATTAAAATTATGTTATTTTCAAAGTATATAATAGTTGTAAATATCATTAATTCAGTTGTGTATACTGTTACGCAAAAAGTTATATATATAAATAAAATAATGATAGGGTTAGATTAACTAAAACATAAAATAACATATAACAATTGTGTACAGAAAATGCATAAACATATTTTAATATAATGTATATGCAGCTAATTACAACTACACCTGGATATTGATAGTCACAAATTTTATAAATCATTTTTCTTATATACATATTTTTAACTTAATATTTTTACTACCAAAATTGAATAAAATTATTTGATTTTACTTTTGAAAAATACAATTATATTTTTAAAATTTATAACAATTGTAACACAATATATTTTCTATACAAATGTTATTTTAAAAAGTATTTTATTTGCAGATATATTATTAACTTTTAAAAAATAAAATTATTATTTGATTATTATTTTTTCATTTACAAAAATTCTTGTTTGTGTCTATACTGAGAGAGAGAGAGAGAGAGAGAGAGAGAGAGAGAGCAACAGATAGATAGGAGAAAGAAAAAAACTTGGAAAACAAGTCTACACTATAGTAATGGTGGGCCAGATTTTGAGAGGGGTTTGGCTGGCAAAGTGAATACCATATTTTGCCATTGCTTTGCATTTGTGAGGCAGTGTTAGTAGCGTTTGGGACGTCGACCTGTTCCCACCACTCTCTCTTATAGTGTATTCACACCATAATAATATACAACACATTGTAGTGTTTTGCAATGTTCAGGTGAACATAGTGTTTTCAAAATGTTCAGGTGAAATATTTGTGCCTTGCTTCTCGCTGATTGTGATACCTGTGCCTTAAAACAAATTGTTTGATTTTATATTTATCCCAATCACTGGATTTTACATTAAAATACAATTCATCGCAAAAAAAAGTTATATAAATATTCCACCACGGTCATCGATGATATGCACCACCACCAAGGTTATTTATTTATAAATACACAAATTTGTTATATGTATATACTAATTTATTCAAATCTAGTGTTGTTAATTTACACTTTAAAATTATTTGAGTTGTAAATTGTGCCTAAATTACGGTAACTTTTATGGTAATACAATATGTATTGCAATATTTACTTGAGTTTTGGATGAATCCAGATTATTTATTAACAAATATGAATATATTTAATATAATTCATTAATTATATATCAATTAAGCAATGCAACTTGATAATTAAGTGATATAAAGTGAAATATTAAGTTATTTAATTAATTTTATCAGAAATTATTTATTAAAATTTTAATTTAAGTTTTAAAAAAAGCTAATAGATTTATATACATTTATAGTTTTGGTGTAGACTATCTTAAAATCAATACACGTATAAACACGTATACTAGCAAACCTATTCAAATCAATAAATTGATTTAAGAAACTTTATATTATGGCCATTACCTTTTACCTAATATTTTTAAGTTGAAATTTTTACTATCTTTTGGGTTGAAAAATGTGGCTAAAGGTAAATATTTCATATATTTTGCGAAACAAAGATTTGCCAAATATATAAATTTTATTGAAAAATAATATTCATTTAAATATCAATACAGTGAGCCATAAATTAATTATTAATTTAGTTTATTTATAATGTTTTTTAAACATATAAGCTATAATATTATTGATTTGAAAATTAAAACTATAAAAACATTACAAAAAGTTTTCAATTGAATTCAAGGTAACTTAACTTTCAATGTCAATGGCCTATGAAAGAGATGTTTGCTTCCGCAGGTCATTAACCCTCACATTTTCAAGTGAAGGTACGTTGATCTCAGGCACATCTCTCTCTCTCTCTCTCTCTCTCTATGTTATATAACGTATTCACTTATTATTACAACATATTATTCAATAGTATTATCGATAATCTTATACATTAAAATGTATAATATAAAATATAAAGTTTGTATAACATATACAAAGTTATTTAAAATAAAATATATTGCATAAAAAGTTGTGTTGTAATTGACAATATAACAAATATTACCTGGCTTTATTTTCATTATAAATCCCATAAAATAATATTATATAAAAATATAATTTTAAAAGCTGAACATTTTACAATACAAATACAATTTTCTATAATAAAAAGATAATTGTGCAAGTTCAAAATATAAACTTAATTAGATTCTAGAGCAAACATATAATGGACATTAAAAAAATTAATACAACTGTTATGGGCCAATATGTACTGGGCTATTTAAAATCCCGATAATTGTGGTCAACCCGATAGATATTGATGATATCATATTGTGAATACATTGTAATTAGCGCCTGTTTGGCACTGCACTGCATTACAACATTTATAACATGTATATTGACAATAATTATCGGGTTTTAAAATAACCAGGTACCCGTTGGCCGATTAAAATTGCATTGAATTTCTTTAAAATGTGTCCATTATATGATCATATTCAAATATTATTAACAATTTATTTTGTTCATTATTTTCTGTTTAATATAAATAGTTTAAATTATAAAATAACATTATTTTTAAAAAATTTATTACAAATATTTTATAAATATAATTAAATGTTTTTTTTAAAATAACAAATTCATAGTAATTATAATTTAAATTAAATTGAGTTTTAAAAAAAATATTTTTAAAAAATATTTTTAAAATTTAAATCAAAAAATGATATACTAAAATTTTGTTTTTTTTTTAATTTTCAAAATAATGTATTAACAAGATAATTTATGAATTGCATTAATAGATAACCATGGCAATAGTTTTGCAGCCGCCGACTCCAACAGCAATACCCCGACCAAATCTTTTGTACCATGCAAAGTTTGTGGCGATAAAGCATCGGGATATCACTATGGGGTAACCAGTTGCGAAGGCTGTAAGGTTAGTACCAATATTTTATACATTTTATTTTGCAATCAAAATTACCCTGTATACTGAAATTACAATTAATTGAACAATATCATTATAAGTTGACAATATGTTTGTTTGTGATGCGTTAGACAATAGCTTTAAGATAAACTCATCGCTCGTGTCAGATAAATGTGTTTATATAACGTGTTAGTAATTGTAACAGTGTTTTCATTAAAAATAAGATAAAGTCTAAGATAATAAAAAAAACAAACACAAAAAAAGTAAACACAAAATTTATATAATTATGATTTAATAAGATTCATCAAATTACTTGAAAGTGGCATAAATGTCTCTATTATTTATTTGTTTGTCCCATTAGTTTTGAGACCAAAATTGAGGTCAGCCTCAAAACTATATCTGCAAAACTTGAAACACTTCATAAGACATTTGAAAATCACTTCCTAAAGATTATTAAGCTTTCGCTTTCGCTTTCAATTACAAGTTTAAGTTTCATTCAAATTATATTGTTTACCACTCATACATAATACAGTCGTATCTCTCTCTCTCTCTCTCTCTCTCTCTCTCTCTCTCTCTCTCTCCTAAATCTAACCGGAATTGAACTAAAATTGAGGTTTTGGTGGCCAATTGGTGCGTTTAACTGGTTGTCGAGTAAATAAAATAAATAAAAAACAATTTCAATCTTATTTACCAATTGTTGCTATCAATTCAATCAGAATTATGAGAAACCAATTTATTCAATGCCTTACAGCTATTAAACTCAATTTTTACTCCACTTTCACTATTATTTATTTATTTTTCTGTTTAATTATTACTATTTCTTTTACTTTTAAATGTCATGTCTCACTCTTTTGATCTAATTTTTTGAACATTTTAAATCTTGAAAATTAGACTTTAAGCCTAATTCATGTTTAATCATGATTTTGGTATAATTTATTCACAAATTATATATTTCTCTTTTAATTTTATATGAGTTATAACTTATACCTAATAAATTTTTTAAATAAGTTATAAGTAAAATAAAAATTTTGACATAATGTTAAGTCGAGTGATATAATATATTATTTATTAAAATATATTTAATAATTTGTTAATTATTACTAATAATTTATTAGCGATTTTAACAAATTATTTGATTACATGTTAGTTAACATATTTAATTATAAAGTTTTAATTAATTTGACAACTTAAAACTTGTTAAATCACAATTAAAGCCAAAATATGGGTGCAAAATAAGTAGTACAATTTGTAGCCATTAATTACCAAAAATTTCATTTTATGGCTTGAATAATTTGATTAATTATTGTTAGTAATACTGTACCAGTAATAGTTATTATAATAATTTTGATTACAAATTATATTAAATAATATCAAATTTCTTAATCATATAATAGTTCAATAACTTTAACAAAATATAATTTATATTAAATATGAGATTAAATATAATACAAATGGATTGTATATTATATGTTATATAAATTCTCTATAAGCTATTTACTTATAAACTGAACATCACATTACATATTAGTTCAATAATCGTCTCAAACATTAAATAAAAACCTATTATATATCTTGAATTACATCTTATGTACAAATATATATATTATATAATCTTAAGATTACCAAATAAAAAGAGCCTCGTTTATACTCTACTGTTTGTCTTTAAGATATTTAACTTTCAATTATTTTTCTTATAAACCAATTATAGTTTGTCATAATTGTAATTTCAATACTAAAAATAAATTAAATATAAATATAATGTAATAATGTAAGTTATAGACTATAACTTATAGTCAATAATAGAATATTTACAGAATATTTACAGAATATAAGCAAAACTAGAATATGTAAGAATATATAAATATATTAATAAAATATAACAAATAAGGTAATGAATAAAAATTAAATATCAAACATAGGATGACAAAATAAAGATAATGTTATATAATTAATATAGTAATTTGCTAAAATAAATGTTCCTTGGTCATTTTCAAAATATTTGACAATAAATTGAATATAATTTGTTGAGAGAGAGAGAGAGAGAGAGAGAGAGAGAGAGAGAGTGGATTAGGGAACTCCATCTGTGGAGAGTCGGCATTTGTATGAGTTGTATGCGTGGCTGTAGTGCCACTACTTAACCAATAGGACTCCACTCTCACTCACACACACTCTCTCTCTCTCTATCTCTCTATTTATATTTGATTTGTGTCTCTCTTTGTCTAACAATTTGTCAAACAATTATATAATTGCCATTAGTTTTGATTGAATCACAAAAATAATAATATAATATATTAGTTTGAAAACTAAATCAATTGAAAACGAGTGACCAATCAATGTATAGACAATTTGAATGTCTAATGAATTGTCATTTAAATTAAATATAAAATATATTTATTTATTAATCAATTGTTTTGTTAATTTTGTTGTTTTATTATAATTATAATATATTTATTTATAAATTAGTGTTTTATTTATTAAATTAATAGTCAATTATATTATATTTACTGTTATTTCAAATGAGATTATAATATAATTTATAAGTGAAATGTTTGATTCAATTGGTTTGTAATATGCATTATATCTGAAGGGATTCTTCCGGAGATCGATTCAGAAGCAAATTGAATACCGATGTCTTCGGGACGGCAAGTGTCTGGTCATACGACTGAACCGTAATCGTTGTCAGTATTGCCGATTCAAGAAATGTCTGGCCGTAGGCATGTCCAGAGATTGTACGTATATATACCATGCATATCACCATATCTTTATATATCTACCATTTAATTAATGCCATTAACATCAAGACACTAGTTATGAAATATACACCATTTGGCTGCTAATCAGTGTTTGAAACAAACAAAAAAGTGTCTCAATATTTATGATAATAAATAAAAATGTTTGAGTTTTTGATAGCAAAAAACAAACCGCTCTTTTGTTTTTGAGCCATAATTTAGAAGCAAAAGAAGTGAATGAATAATAAATTAATGAATCAAATGAATGGATGAATGAATGAATGGCAGAGTTTGCTCTTCTAGAAGAAGGTCTGGAAAGAGTCCAAACAGAGTCGCGATGCATATGTGTGTAGTGAACCCAATGTCAGCGCCAAATGATTTTTTGGCACTTATTTTATGTAGTTTTTTGTTTGTTTGTTAGCACTTCTACTTCTTCGCCTAAACTTTTTTTAGTTTAATTTTAGAAATTATTTTAGTTTTTTTTACCAATAGTTTCGCACATATAGTGGTATAATGTTGTTGTATTTCATTTGAAAAAGTTATGTTTCAAAGCAAACATTACTTTAAAAAAAAAGTATATATCTCTGTCTCTATCGCTAATTTAACAAATCAATAGTTTTTTTTATGTCAAAACGATTGGCTATTTATTTCTTTAAAATTATATTATAATTTATTTATTACTTTAAAAACTAAAACCGAAAGTAATTTTTTATTATTTTTTATATTTTTAAAACCTATTTATATAACAGAAGCAGTGTTTTAGACCTTAAACTTGATTCTCAAGTGTCAGACTCGCGAGCGATGCAACTCTCCCTCGAAAAAAAAGTTTAGTTAGTTTTGTTGAGTCTATAAATGAGTTATTTAAGTGTTATTTTAAACGTTGATTTGGTTTGAGTGATAAGATATATATATTTTAGTTTATTTAACACAGTTTTAACATAACTTTTTTTGAGTCCGAAAAAGACATCAATCGATACAAGTATGACATGTGTGATGACTAGTGTCTTAATGTATTAATGGCTAACAAATGTTTATGAATGAATGGTATTAATAAAGATGTTTTGTTGTGATGATTAGCTGTTAGGTACGGTCGGGTCCCGAAAAGGTCTCGCGAAAAGGGAAAGGAGTCGCGAGTGACTCAATCAGAAGCGGACCAATCGTCGCGAGTGACCGATGAGAACAAGCAGTTGGCGATGTATGACATAATCCTGACGATATCGCAGGCACATCACGCCAACTGCGCCTACACTGAAGAGAAAACGCGAGGACTGATACGAAAACCAGCTATTTTTGTGAGACATATTACCCGAAGTTCACTATTAAATGATTGTTTTCATACAGAGTCTCGATGACTACCAAACTGGAAGCGTTAGTGACGACTCGTCGCCGACGTCCAACACGAGCTCAGTGGCCGATTCGGTGGAACACAAAAAGATCGTAATGTGGCAACACTTTGCAGTACTGGTCACACCATCCATACAACGTGTGGTAGAGTTTGCTAAACGCGTTCCCGGTTTTATTGATTTGTCTCAAGACGATCAACTTATATTGATTAAATTGGGATTCTTCGAGATCTGGTTGGTCCACATCTCACGTATGATCAATACCGTTGACAATACTCTCACATTCGCCGACGGATCTTACATAACGCGACAACAAATGGAGCTCATGTTTGACGTAAGAAATGAATGTTTTTTATATAACAAAAAAATTGTGGTTTTCTTTAATGTCTTGTTTAATGTTTTTTCGTTTTGTTTCGTGACTTTTGATTTGCTATTTATTATCTCATTGTGTGCTGTTGTTGTTGTCTATTATCTAACAAACAAACAAAAATCAATTATCGGATGCAATTGACAATACAATTCGCGTTCATATTTAATCATAGCATGAATTCGTGGCAAATGTCTTCAATTTTATGGTTTTACTCAACAATCTTCAACTCAACGATACCGAAGTTGGTCTCTTCGCCGGCATTACTTTACTTCAATCAGGTATTTAAATGCATTTATTATTTAGTGTTTATTTGAAATATAACTTGAACTTCAGTTTTGTAATATATATATTGTGCAATTTATAAAATATTCTGAAATGATTAAACACTTTTTAAATTATTATTAATGTGTCCTAAGTTTAGACTAAAAAAGTCAATCCCATACTGACGTTATTAATAATGAGATATTTATTTAAATTTAGTTATGAATATTAAGTTTTCAGTACATATCCTTTGTATTTGTAAATGAATTGCTTTTGTGGTTAGAAATTGATTTAAATTTGCATATCATTGAGAAGCCATTCAATAGTTTGTTGTACTTTTCCAGATTAAATGATAATCAAAAACGATTATCAATTGGTTTGGAAACGATATCTTCTTTTTTCTCTCCTTTTTGTTGTCTAAATGTTTTTTCAAAAATCTGCTAATCGTTTAAAATATGATGTGTTTGTTGTCATAAAGAGTTGAAAAGTTATCTTTAAATTTATTTGTTTAAATTGAGTGAAAATTGTTAACTCAAACCATAAAGAGATAAATGGGTTTTGAATAAAGATGTTTCTCATGTTTGACATTAACCTTCACTTTTGTCTTAACAATTACGCGATTTTTAATGATATGTGAATTTATGGCATTTACCGACTCTTTATTTGGTTATGTCTTATATTTGTTGAATATATATATATATTTTGTTGAAGTCATTACCAATTTTTATGATACCGTATAATACTTTTTTTATTTTTTTATTTTATATTATTAATACTTTACGCCAACGTTTCTATAAATTAAAGCTTTGAGAAAAGTATTTTGTAAAAAATATATTCAATTTGTTTTAAGAAAAGCTTTATTTTAAGAAACAAAAAGTCATTCAAATGTTATAGTTTTCAACACATTTTTTAGAGCAAAAAATACTCTGAACTCTATTTTATTGCCTCTCTCTCTCTCTCTCTCTCTCTCTCCCTCCTCCCATCACTTTATCATAATTTCAAACTTGTATTTCAACTTTAAATTAATTTAATGTTTATTTTTATACAATAAATATTTGATATGACGGTTGATATTTTGTAAGCATTTAAATAGTCTACTATTTTCAATACAACAGATAATTTTTGTTTGTTTTTGTTTATTATAATTCAATTTTAGTAAAGTATCAAAAAATTATATAAACTTTAAAAATATTTGTTTAATGGAGTTATAGAGAGAGAGAAAGAGAGAGAGAGAGAGAGATAAGCATTTTTGAAGCGATTCTGAACGCGTTTGCAAATATCGATGACATTCGCTGTCATTGAGAGCCAAATGTAATCATTATTTGTGTCATTAAACCAATATATTATTAAAACAAAAATAATTTCTTATTTAATGTCTTATTATATTGAATGAAATTACATTTTAATGGTTAGACTTATAAACTCTACTCTGGAAAGAGTTGTTTTAAGATAAGTCTATTAAATAAATAAAAAAAATTGATATAATGTTAGATTTGAACAAAAGATTTAATTGAATTTAAAAATAAAAAAAGATTATTTGTTTTATTAGTTTAATGCCAAGAGTTATTGTCCTGTTTTTGATATGAGTTGAATATAATAGCCATTAGTTTGATTGTTTTGTTTATTGAATGTATTATATTTGTTGTCCAAACAGAGCGATCCAATATTTACGACACGAAAGCCATAGATCACAGTCAAGAGAAGCTGATGGAGGCGTTGAAGTTACAAATGGGACGCAATCACCCAACAGAGCCGCACATATTGGCGCAATTGATGATGAAATTGCCTGAATTGCGATCTTTGGGTCTAAAGCACGCGCATCACTTGCAATGGTTCAGATCCAACTGGACTCGACTTAAACTGCCGCCACTTTTTGCCGAAATCTTCGATATACCCATATGTGACGAAGCACTCGTCGGATAATATCTACCATACCATTATTGAACCAGTTTTTTAAATGGTATTTGTTTTTATAGTTATTATTAATTTAATTGCTTTTATATTCAAGTTATTAACACTTTATTTTTCTCCCATTTATTTTAGTTAAATTTGTTGAAAACAAATAGTTAAGCGAATTGTTTGATTGGTTTATTGAAAGAAAATATATATTTAAGTTTTTATTTATTAATAACTAATTTGACGGCAATTTATACATAATATCAAAGAATTGGTTATTTAGAAGATTTTAATTAATAATCGGTTTAATTATATACAAGAAAATAATACATCAATTTATTAGAGAAAATATTTATAATATAAAAAACATATTCAACAGTCGATTGGATTGATTGAAAGCATTCTTGTCTATTTACTCGTCATTTGTCTTCATTTAATTATATTTTAAAAATTTCGTAAACAACTGGACGAATGGTTTGTTTAACGGATTTTTGAAAATTTATATTTATTTATTTGTTTAAAATTTATGAAAATATTTGGTGAAAATGACAAGAGTTTTATATTATTTGTAAAAAAAACTAATAATTTTACTTAATTTATAGTGTTTTATACGGTGAACAGAAAATTTATATAATGAACACATCCAACGCTTTATATTATAAATATAAATATTTAAATAATTTATTACTATTATAATTATTATAATACATAATCAATTGGTATATCAATTTGATTTTGACTCCAATTTTTTCATTTTATTTACTCAAACCTTTCTTTGACTTTCAATTGAGTCGAGAAAAAAAGTCCACAATTTTTCAATAATTATTGAATTGAATTTCAATTTTGTTTTATAATAATTTCATTATTGAAATATAAATATTACGAAAGATTTTGAGATTTTTAAAAATCATAATTATGAAACATTAAGATATACTTGTCTTGTACTCTATAATTATATTGTCAACGACTCTAAAAAAAAATTTGTCACATTTTTTCAAACAATTATATAACAAATGACTTATATGTGCATTAATTTTGTTTAATTATTTTTTGTTTATATATTTTTATCTGATTTTTATAAAAAAAAAGAGAAATGTTTTTTATATATAAAATAAATTACATGACAATTAGGTGTAGGGTTTTTCCACTGCCCCCTCCCCTCCTCCCCCAAGAAAATCACGCATATATTTAAGTAATCATTAAATTTAATTGTGTTTTTAGTAAAAGTGTGGCGAAATGAATGACACTTTTTTCGGTGTAATTTAATTTGTTTCACTGTTTTCCTGTCTGTCTATACTTTTTTTTGTAAAATGTATATTAAGGTGTGAAAGGTTTTTATTTGAAATGAACTTGGTGTTTAAATAAATTTAAATAGACTAAACACTGAAGATTAAAATAGAGACCAGTTTTTTTTATGTATGAATTATGCATTTTATTTCTAAATGTAATTTACAATTAAGTCAAACAAATCTCTTTATTGTAGAAAAATATTTATTTTGATTTAAAAAAATATAAATAATAACTTTTTTTGGATCACAACATATCTCGTATTATAGGAGAGTTTATATTATATTAATTATATTATATTTGTTTATATTTGTAATTTAATTTATTTAAATTTGTTTTGTTTGTTTTAAATTGTGTCCAAAAAAGTAATTTTTTGATTGATTTCTTATAAAAAATAATGTATTGTTTGTTGAAATTTGTATTGAAGAGAGTATTTTCAATGACAAGCAAAACACAACCAAACATATGACTGCCATTCAAATAATAATACAATTTTGTAAAACACATTCCCTTTCCCTTCAATCTCTTTCTAATCACACTATCAAATCATACATTACATACATATTATACTTAATTTATATGAAATCATTAATTTATAATTGAAAAACAAAACAATTTTTTTGTGCACCAAATACACAATCACTTTCTCACAAACACCAGCTATTGTCTTCAGTTTACTTTCAAAACCCGGTTTTTATTTCTTTAAAAAAAATTGTTGTTATAATTTATATCAACTTTTTTTTAATTAATTAATTTATAAATTAAAAGTCTTTCAAACTTTTTGGCAATTTTGTTTGTTTGTATTAATTTTTTTTAAAATTTCAAATCTCACGGTATATATAAAGTTCCGATACTCGCATTCGTATTATACATAAAAATTTATATAAATATAATTAGGATTTAAAAATTTGTTTTTACTGGATATATATAAAATTAACTGATTTGAATACAAATGTATTATACTGTTTATTACTTATATAAAAAAATTGGTTTAGTATTTAATATAATCTATTTAAAAAGTTTCACTTAAATTAAATGTAAATTACTTTCAATAGAATTTGAATTTAATCCCAAAAAATAATTAATAAATAAATAAATTTATAAGATTTGAAATTTTTTTCACTTGCAAAACAAAATGTTTCACAAATCTGTGTGTAATTTAAATTAATTTTATGTAATATTTCTTATTTAATATAACATTCCATTAAAAAACACATTAAATAATAATCTTTTGGTGGTTTTTCAAAGGTTTTTCACAAATGTTTTATATTATAAAAAAAATTTATATACAATTTATATGATTTATAAGAATATATTAATTAATTAGTAAATGTTTTTTCTAACAAACATTTCTTAATTGTATTGTAACTCTCATTGTATAGAATCTCTTGAAAAAAAAGTATTTGTTTTCACAATTTGAGCCAATTTTTCGGTAACAAACAAAATGATCATATTTTGTGGTCAAATATATATTCAATATATTAAAACAATTTTATATATAAATAATGAATTAAACGTAATTGAATGGATTTAAATTATTTATAACAAAAAAAGCTAAACGATAATTGTCTTTTGAATAGTTAATATAACAATTTATTGTAAATATATTTATAAAAATTTAATTTAAGATTAATTAAAATTGTTTATTAAGTTTTGTTTTGTGAACAAAACTGAAAGGCTTTTTGGAGGTGTATTTAATTTCATTATTTAAATCAATTGATTAAAAATTATTAATTAATTGAATACTTAAAAAAAATGTTGAAAAAAAGTATTGAAAAATAGGCTCCAATTGTTTCAAATTGTAATTGTTTTTTGACTTTTATTCAATTTTTTCAATAAAATTATTTAAATTTGTTAATAAAACTTTTTTTTGTGCTGTTCATTATTTGTTAATTTATAAATTATACTTTGCTTTTTTAATATTTAAATTGTTCATTAAAATAAACATGGTAAGTTACACACTATGTTATGTAATTTGCATTTAATAACAAACATTAAATTAATTGATTAGCTATTAAATTAGTAAAAATAGGAATAAATTGAATAACATGCTTACTTACTTGTTAGTTATATAAATTGCATGATGATTTTGTTTAATATAACTTATATTTATAAATTATAATCAAACATTGCATTAATTAATTTAACTAGCAAATTGACTAAATGTATTATGAAAACAGCATTGAATTATAAATTATAATTTATAATATATTGAATAATTTAATGAACAAATTATTTCAATAAAAATTATTTATTAAATAATTTATTTAATAATATTTATATTAAGTTTTGGTAAAAATACTTTGGAAATTATTTGAATCAATAAAATATAATAATTATTTAACTTTTTATATAAATAGAAGTTATTATTAATGCATTAAAAGCTTTAAAAAATATTACATTACTTTCTCATTAAAAAATAAATACTATTCTCGCTTCCAATCAAAGGCACGATTAGCTCACAAACAGTTAATTAGTTGTTAATTAAATATATTTGTAATAAAACTATTATATATAATATACTAATATAAGTATAATAAATAAGTATTTGCATTAAAAATACATGTATAAACTCTATTGTAATATATAAACGCCAAACAAATTATTAAAACAATTTGATGACTAAATTAATTAATTTCCTTGTAATGCAAACCAATCGCAGGTCTCGTTTTTGAGGTCTAATTTACTTAACATTATATGAGTTCCGCCAATCAGTAAGTTTTCGGTCACTCTTTCGTAATCCCAAACCGACACCTAATTGTCAATTAAATCAATTAAATGTCAACCAATTGGCTAACAAAACAACGACAAACCTGTAAAGTCTTTTGTTGTAGTTTTTCTAACGGTATTCCGTGATAGACAATCATTTCCATGAAAGTCGGGTGACATGTCTTGTTCACAATTCGTGTCTTACGTTTTGTCATCTTATTTGGATCCGGATTTAAATATGTCTTAACGTAAGTGTCGGGAGCGCTCGAGCGGCCCGACACTAGATTCTTGGCGTGCATTATCATTATGACTAATGACATATTTTTATATACTATCGATAGCTTAACCTGACCCGCAACCGTTGGCCCGTATAGAGTGTCGCGTCTAGATATCGATTGGGAAGTACTCGAAGAGTTACCTGTTTTGTAATTTAAAATATTTTTAAAATGTCAATTACTTTCAAATACTGATGGTATACCTGGTGGTGATGTGATGTTTATACTGGTCTGGTTGGCCCCCTCTTGATCTCTGAGCAATGGGTGAAAGAATGTATAGACAATGTCTGAGTGGGATATCTCGTGCGCCAAAAGCATCATCCCTTTGATGAAGAGCTGGATCTCTTGCATCCTCTGAAGTGCGGCATCTCTGGTGTTGGAACGGATCAGATTTGATGGACGCGGCAATATGTGAAACTTAGCCAATGGATACAATGTATAGAGTTTTTCATTCAATTCAATAAACTCTCGATATGTCCGATGAATATAGTTAGGGTCGGGCTGATACTGACGCTCAACTCGTAACACAAAGTAATAAACTTTTTCGGGCTCATACTTCTTGTAACAATTTATTGCTTCCAAGTTTGTGATCAAACCATAAGATTCTTTGGTAATTTTTTTGGGTGTAAATGAAAGCAACATCTGGTCGTTGTGGTCGCCGGTAAATCTGTTAATTAATAACAAATATTAACAATCAATGATCGGTAAATGATATAGTGAATCAAACCTCAATTGTGCCAAATTGTGAATAAAAAAATTAATTTTTGTGAACCGAGAGCGCAGAGACTCTCCAATCATACGTGTAAACTGAGACATGGCTTCCGATTCGGTCACTCCAGGCATAAGTGCTTTGTGAATGTATTTAACTGCTTCGGCGTTCAGACCAGTGATACGCGAATACATCATCAGTGAGAACAAAGACAGCAAGAAGTTTGAGTTCTTTCGCAAAACATTAAACGCTTGACAACACAGATCGACAAAAAACTGGAACTGTTTCGATGGCTTATCACCGCCATTGATGACATACGCCATGTCTTGAGTTAACACAAAAGCAACCCGATCCCTTTTGAAGCCTTAAAATGCAAATCATAGAAATGCATCAAATCATAAAATGGACACAAACTGTCTTTAGAAACAAATACATACCGCCCATCATCTGGGAGTCGCCCAAGAATTTTCCAAAATCAATGTGAAACAAATGTCCACAATTGGTAAGCATTATATTGTCATTATGTCGGTCACAAATGCCCAACAGATAAGTGGCCACCGAATATCCGGCACAAGAATAAGTAAAATTTTCGACGGCGTGATGATACTCCAGTTCAGATGTATTGTGCTTTTGAAGCCATTCGGCAATTGGTCTGTCTTTGAAAGATCCGGTCAATCCGTGTTCTAACTGTATTTTGCGTAATGTCTCGCTGTTGCGAACCATCTCTACCATTCCCTTTCGGTAATCCGTGGCAACGCATCCAAATGTAATCATTCGTAAATCAAGTCCTTCTTTGAGCCAAACTTTTTCCATAATTTGTATCATTTGCATGGATAGCATGTCTTGTCTTAAATCGTCGCCCGCTTTGAACAGAGCTTCCAATGAAGATAACGATGTTTTTGTATCTGGATTTTTAAATATAAGTTTGAGAGGCAGTGAGTTTGACGGAAAGTATGAACACAGCTTCACATCGAGTCCACAAACACCCATTGATGGTGACAATGGAAGGACTGTTGGGTTTTCGATCTGTTTAATCAAAATTTATAAATTATTTTAAAAACTTATTTTTTAATATATTATTAATAAAATGACTGACGAGATAATCGTTGACTGATTCCAACTCAACTAATAGAGTATTAAGTCTTTGGGACTCTTTAGCCGACTTGATGTGATCGCAGATAGAGGACAGCGATCGGGACAGATGTTCCTGTCTGTCAAACATCTGATTCGTTGATTCGCCGACTATTGCCAGAAGGGAGTTGAGATACAATCGCGACCGGAAAGTAAACGTCTGGTCATTGATATTGCACTTTAAAATCCAATACAAATGATGACAAACACGAACAGAAGATAATGAACTTTCTAA
>JAQIWK010000318.1:0-18088 GCA_034695265.1 Dissorhina ornata | reverse complement strand
GAGAGAGAGAGAGAGAGAGAGAGAGAATGAGAGAGAGAGAGAGAGAGAGAGAGAGAGTGAGTGATTGTGAGAGGGAGAGAGAGAGCTCTTTACCCTTAATCATGTCTTGTAAGGCCATTCTGTCTCCCAATTGATTCCAAGAGTTTTGTTTATTGTCATACTTTAGACACCAAATGCTATCGGGTTTGCGGAAAGCGTACACCAGGTCTTCGGCACCAAACACGGCATCAAACAAATGAGGATTTGCTGTGTTATTACAAAACAGTTCCTGAGTTGACACCAACGATGACCACTGAAGTGACACTAATATAGCTATGATTATCACTGGCAAAGACATTGCAAACCATTTATTTAATTATAAAATTAAAAGCTAGAAAATAATGTTTAAAATAATTATATAAAGTGTTTTTTTATTTGAAAGATTAAAAGTGGCAAGTTAACAAAATTAACATTTATATTATAAAGTTTTAATTAATATCCATAAAACATTTATTATGCATACATACTATTTAAAAGCAATGTTTATTTTGTGATTTGTAAATTACTATTTAATTTGTTTATAATTTATAATTAAAACAATTAATGTTATTAATTAAACCTTTTGTAATTTAATCTTTTTTAAAGTAAAATATATTTATGGCATAATAATTGTATATATATTTAATTTATAGTGCAATTTGAGTAGAAATTCATTTTTATATTGTTTTAAATACTAAATAATTTATACTTGCTACTAAAAATCATTATTAACTAGTTTTATTTAAACAAAATTATAATAAATTATTAATTTAATTATTTTTTTAAAAGTATATTCACAAAAGTTAGCAACAATTTTGACGTTATTTATTAGTAATCAAAGGGTTTTCAATGGAAATATTTTGTTTTGTAAAAGAGCTAATCAAAAAACGTGTTATACTTAAAATTATTGCCCTTTATTTTACACTCTGATAAAAACCTAACGGAAAAACCCTACTATCCATTAGCCCCTCATTGTATTGGCTAAACACCTTTAAAAGTGTACGTTGTTTTTGAAATAGTTATTGAATTGAATTGAGTAAACAGGAAAGAGTGAGCGATGGGTTGTGAAAACATGAGTACAAATATATGCATTAGTTTTGTAGACAATTTGTGTAGAATTAGTATTAAATATAGTGAACAATGTTTGTAAGCTATGCGTCAAGTCATCTAACATGTGATGCATTGCAACTGAAGCTAAAGTGAGGTAAACATCAAATCATATGACGCGTACAACACAGTGAAGTGCAAAACCCATACAACACTACGACTACAGTATATGAAAGCCTTAACTATAAGCCAATTGTAATTACAATTATAATTACTATTAAAACAATTAATTTATTAATAATTATAATAATAAATTCAATGATTTGTATGCAAACGTATGGCATAGTGTCGGTCGGCCAGTGAACGCCCGCATTGACGGCAAACGCCAAACACAACGCGCCGTCAAAAACCAGTCGTCAAACCATTGGCTTTAAAACCAACACTTGTTTTGCTATTAATATATCAAAAAACCTTTTTATTATTTAGATTATAAATATAATTAACATTTAATTTTAAATTATTGTTATTTCATTTATAACTATCTTAATAGACATTGCATTTAATGCCAACTAATTGTAATAATAATAATAATAATAACAGTTATTTGGTATTGAAATTGATTTTTTGAAAATATTATTTAACATTAATTTTTTTGGTGACATTTGAGTGCATTGTATATAACATTTTGAAAGTCAATATCAAATTTAAAAATTTGTTTTATATTTAATTGTAATTCAAGTGAATTAATGAAATAATTATTTTTATTTTAAAATTAATTATTAATATATTAATATTATATTAGTTGACAAATTATTGGTATTTTATATCATTTAAAAATTATTGCTAACATTTTAGTATTAAATTAGTTATTAATTAGTATTTTATTTGTTAATTAAATATCATTTTAAAAGCATATTTGAAATCAAAAGTTAATATATTAACCATTGAATTGTTGTATTAATAATAGTTATTATTATTATTTAATTAATATAAGTGAACAGACATTTAATTATTATTATTATTAAGTATTGATTTATTTGTGATTTAAAAGTGTGTTAAATATTTGCGACAAAAAAAGTCTAATTAATTGGAAATTGATTTTAAAATTGTTGTTAATTTAAGGTAAATATGAATTTTATTTAATATATTAATGCATTTAATTAAATGTATGAAAATTAATACAATTTATTACATAAAATGTGTATAAATTTGTTATTAATTTGTAATTATTTTTTGTTGAAATATTTAATTTTTTTGCTGTAAAAACCGGCAAAAAATATTGCTATACATTGACTGCAATGTAAAGTCATTTAACTTTGTGTTTAAAAATTTATTGAATTTATATATTTTTTTGTATTCAATATATAATTATAATTTATATTATATTATAAACACATGTTTTATATATCTATAAACTTTTTTGTACGTATGGTTTGTACGTTAAGTACAAATGGTATGAATTAATTACAGATATATTTTACGGATAGCTATCGGAAAAACCATTTTATGATTAAAATAGTCGTTAAGTTTAGAGACAGTGATAGAGAAAAGTTAAATATAATTAATGAAAAGTCAATGATTTAGTTGTTATTTGTATCATAACTGGTAGTAAAGAAAAAATAAATAATATTAGACAAGAAATCTTGAACTTCAGGTCCAATATATGTTTGAAGGCATTGGAAATACCATTAACTTCTTGTGCCTTTAAATTACCTTCAAATGTCCTCCAAATGTACACCACTTTTCACTTTTTATAAGCACTTGTCTTAAGTCTTATCTATGTTTTGATATCTTTTTAGTCGTGTTTTATATGTATATTTAAAAATGTATTATTTTTTTTGTTTAAATATTAAAAAATAGTTATTTTGGTTTACAAAGTGATATACAATTAAATTGGTTTCAATGTCTTTGGCGTTATTTTATGCTATTTTAGTTTATATAGATTGAGATTAGATGTGAGGATTAAATCCAAGATATAATTAGTGTTTAATTGTGGAAAAATTTTTGTTTGATTTGTTTGGTATATAAATTGAATTGAATGTTGAATTAAATATTTAATTTTTTTATTTCTTGATTTTTTTTTGAATAAATATTTAATTTTTTAGTTTAAAGATTAGTTTTTTGGCAATAAATTGATTTCACAATTGATTGGATTAAATATAGTGATAACAACTGGTTTGCAAAATAAATTAAATATATTTTTTATTTTGCAATTTATGTATGGATTTTGTAAATTAATAAATATTTATTTGTATTTATTATTTTGCATTCAAAACGATTGGAAAATTTTTTATAAAAAGTTATTTTTATGAAAAGTCATTGATTTGAAATGTTTTGTATGTTTTAATAGTGTATTAAAAAGTTAATTGTTTGTAATATTAAATATTTGAAAAATAATTAATTGTGCGATGAATGGTAAGCGTATATTTCAATGATAATTATAATTACTTTTAAATTACTTTTAAATGTAAATTTAAAATGTATTTCAAAACTTTTAAAATTAAAATTTTGTAATTTAAGTATTGAATGAATAGATGAAAAAATAGATGTTTAGTTTATAAGTTACAAAATAGTTAGTTTCACAAGTATTTTATTTACAATTAAGTCAATTATTTGTAATTAAATTAAGTTTTATTATTAAATTTTATTTTTAAATATAATTAATTTTTTTTCATTGACGTGAGTCTCAAACGTAATCTTCAATAAAATGTTTTTTAAAAGGAAATAATAGTTATATAAATATAATATAATATTTAACTTTATTTTATTTTTATAACCATTTAATTGTATTTAATTTTATTTATTTTTTAATACATGTTTTTGATGATTGACTTGAAAGCTGTGTTTTATTTCAATTTTGTATTTTGTGTTTATTTTGTTTTTGTTTTCAAACAATTTGGTTAAAATCCCAGATTTTATTTCATATATTAAAATACACTGTAATTGTATTTATAATATAAAAAGTTGCGTAAACTCACCCACCAATTGGTGTTCATGTGTAGGTTCCTGTTTATAACAATATATTAAATATTTATTATAATTTTATTATTTTTATTATATATTATTACATTAATATTGAAATGGCTTTTATAGTCTCCCTAATTGTATTAACCCATTAGTTTATGAATTCAAATAAAACTCAACCATTAATTTGAATTTAAGTTAAATATTGAAATAAAAATTGTATTAAAAATTATATTAAGTTTTTTTTTGGTGAATAAAAAACAATTTAAACGGAAGTGTTTTGTACAGCAAATAGGAAGCGATTCTTGAGTTTTGAAAATTTTTTTTAGTTATGTATTTAAGTGCCGAAAGGTTTTTAGTGAATCAATCAATTTATGAAATTATTATTTAAAAGTTTTTTATTTTTTGATATAAATATTGTTTGAGATATTCATTGTCACCCCATTTGTAACAAAATGTGTGTTTGAAAAGTTTATTTTAAAATTGTAATTGTATTTCAAATTTGTAATTATGATAAATGTTTTTTAATTTAGTTGTCTCTCTTGCCCTCTCTCTCTCTCTCTCTCTCTCTCTCTCTCGCTCTCTCTCTCTCTCTCGCTCTCTCTCTCTCTCTCTCTCTCTCTCTCTCTCTCTCTCTCTCTCTCTCTAACATTAATGTCATAAAAATGTATATATTTTTTACGTTTAAAAACTTAATTATCGTATGACTTGTTGTTTCATTACTGTATACATGTTTTTAGGTTTTATAGACTAATGTTATGAGAAAATAGTGAAATATTTTCACTTTCATTACTTTCAGTAATGATTGTAAAGTGTTTTAACGGTTAAAATGTATGTTAAGACCACTTCCGCATAGGTTTTCTCATACCGTTAATTGTAATTGTGATTCAAAACAAGTGCACATCACTTGTGTTAACCTCGAAATTAAATATACAATTCATTTATACAAACAGTTTTGTGTGCTTTCCTTCTGATAAGAGTGAGTGAAAAAAATTTGTTATTTTTTCAAATAAATAAATAAAATTTTAATGAAAAACAACATTTGGTTTGAAAACTATAGCCGTAAGGTATTGAGGGATATATAGTGAGTGAGAGTGTGTGTGAGAGACTGGACTGATATACAAAGTGAAAGTGATATCCAGTTTCTTGGGCTGACAATTGAGGTCACAAATTGGTAATTGTGTTATATTTTGTATATCATATCAAATGCATATTAAACACAAACAACTCCTCACTTATTATCAAAGAAAAAAGTTAATACATAGAGAGAGAGAGAGAGACTGTAAGAGAGGGAGAGAAATTGTGAGAGAGATAGACGACTAATACAACTACTGATTAATTGACTCCGAAAAACTAAAACACTCGGAACTAAAACTAAAACAACTTTTAAAAGTTTAGTTATTTAGCTATCATTTCCTTTGACGCTCTCAAACACGTATAGAAAAGTTGTGTTTGCATTAGATTTGCATCCGTTTGAGAGATTAGTTAATAAAATCTTATGATTTTTTGAGATCATATTTGTCTTGATTTTCAAGAATTGATTTTTAGTTCAAAACAGTTGAATGTTAATTGAATAAAGATTTTAGTAAAACAAACATTTGATGAAATATCTAGTGTTTGGATATTGAAAAAAAGTAGACCAAAAAGATTATTGAAATTAATTTTGAAATTTGTTTTTGTTTTGCTGTCAATGTTAATGAAGAAGATATGTCGGAAACAAGTGCACAGTCCGTGGTGTGTCCATCGGGTGTGACCAACCCGTCATCGCTTCCGTGTCGGGCCGCCGAACACGCGGAACAGATCGCCAAGAAGTTTCTCGAAGAGGCAGAGAATGTCGAGAATGTGATGAGAAAGGTGTTCAATGATGCCTGGAATGTAAGCATGGTCATTTTGTCTAGTCATTTATTATAGATTTATTTTTAATTGTATAGTTTTTTAGTATTAAACAAACTTTTTATGGTATAGTTTGTGTTTAAAACTGTTGGTTTTGAATTAAGCCTTTGGATTGCTTTTTAAGATCTACTATTTTGTAATTTTTAAAAATAAATAGTAAGTATTATTAATACTGTATTAATGACTTACTTTTAATGTTTATAATTTGTTAATTTAGTTATAGTTTAGATTGTTTTTTAACGAAAAGTTTTAGTTTAGTTATTAACTTATTATTAAAAGTTAGATAAGTTTTATATGAATGTAATGCACGCGAAGCAGTAATCAGTAGTTGTTGTTTAAAAACATTGATAAAGATTTGAATTATTTTTTAATTGAAGCAAATTGTGTCCTATATTTTGATGTAATTTTGGTCGATAGTTATCATTACATGAAAATAATGGTTATATTTATTTGATAATTAATTAATAGTAATGACAGATAATTATGATTTTAACGCTTATTTTGACGATAAAGTTGTCAAACCTATTGACGATTTTAGTGAATACGAAGTATTTGAATAGTTTTTAAATTTATAATTAAATTTATAATTAAGTTTAATGTTTGATCAATTGGTTGATAATATGATATTGATTTGATCCAAAGGTATGTCACTTTCACGAACTGCCGCAATGGCTCAAAGACAACGACTATCTGGTGATGGGTCACCGGCCGCCGTTACCGTCATTCAAAGCCTGTTTTGCATCCATTTTCCGATTACATACCGAAACGGGCAACATATGGACGCACGGTGTGGGTTGTCTACTATTCCTAGGACTGGCCATTCATGTGTTTATGAGACAGTATTCGCACATTCCCTTTATGGACAAAGTGGTCTTAGGCTGCTTTTTTGGTGGTGCCATCATATGCTTAGGATTGTCCACATGTTATCACACGTTGAGCTGCCACTCGCACTCTGTCGGACGCCTGTTCTCCAAGTAATTATGATTAGCCGTCCAACTGTCTCTCCAAACTGTCCTTTCACCTAAAGGCCCGACCCATTCAACCAGTTTTTTGTTAACTTATCGATTGATCGATAAATTTTAAAAACAAAATTAATTAATTTAATAATTATTTTAATGTTAAATTTGTTTTTTTATTTGAACGATAGACTGGATTATTGTGGAATCGCTTTACTAATTACCGGCTCATTTGTCCCGTGGCTTTACTATGGCTTCTACTGTTCATTAATGCCTAAGATTTTCTATTTGTGTTTAACTATATTTCTGGGCTTTTCATCGGTCATAGTCTCACTTTGGGACAAATTTTCTGAACCACACTTCAGGCCGTTTAGGGCAGCCGTCTTCATGTCTTTCGGCCTCTCGGGTGTCATACCCGGCGTCCATTGGCTCATTAGTCACGGCCTAACTTCTTGGATTGAGTCGTCAATAAGGGCATCGTTTACCAGTCTTATAGTGATGGGTGTCTTGTATATCACCGGTGGTCTCCTATACGCCTCACGAATACCCGAACGATTTTTTCCCGGAAAATGTGATTATTGGGTATGAAATTTAAATTTAGTTTTAATTATTTATTTGTTTATTAATATTTTTAATTATAATTTGAACTATAGTTTCATTCGCACCAATTGTTTCATATACTGGTAATACTGGCGGCCGTCGTTCACTATCATGGCATCACATGTATGGCCGACTATCGGCTAAACTCACCCCACGCTGTCTGTCCCGCTCCCGACGAGTATATGTAGTATTAAAGCCATTATTATTATAGCAATAAAAAACGCAAACAATTTAATGAGTATTTAATGTTAGAAACTAATGTTAAAAATTAAATGTTAAAACCAAATCAAATATCAAAAACAATAAGATTGTTAATTGTTTTTATAAATATTTAAAAACAAACGCTACAAACAAAACGAATTTATCTGGTTTTTGAAAGTCTTTTATCAATAAAATAAAATAATTTTTGATTTAATAATTTAAATCATTAAATAATGTTAATGTAAAATATATAAAAGTTATATAAAAATACAAATAATATTAATAATAATAATCTCTTAATTTGGTATATTTTTTACTTAATATTTAGTTGATAAATGTATTAATTTATTAGGTTTTGATGTTTAGTTCAAATTTTTTTTTGGAAATTGATTGAAAATATGATTATTTTATTATATAATTAATTGTTTTCTTTCTCTCAAATAATATGTTTTAATTTAATTTATGTTTTATTTTGTAAATTATATTGTTTTTCAAATTTTAACACAATTTGTTGGTTTTGTTTTATATAATTATACGGTATGTTTTTTAAAGGTTTGTTTGTTTGATTAATTTGTCTCATTTTATAATTATAATTACTCGTAAATATTAATAATATTATATACCTATTAAGTAATTATTAAGTTTTTTTTGACCAAAAATTTTTAATTAATAAAATTAATAATTTTAAGAAATTTTTTTTGCTATCAATTGCTTTAATAGTTTGTTATTTAATAGTTTTGTTTATTGAACCGGATTTTTCAAACGGATGTGCCGTTTGATACTAATTGTAATGAATTGAATTCAATAATAAAATATTTAATTTATAATTGATTTTAATTTTTTGTAAAGAAATTTACAATTGATTCAACGAAATGACCGTTAAATTGATATTTATGATAAATTAACTCAATTTAAAAGTACAATAGACTTTACATTAAAATAATATCTATTTTGTTAAATAAATTTAATCTAACCCTTATTATAGAACAGAGAATTTTACCTAGATAATTAACAAATAAATAAATAAACTAGGTATTTAACTAATAAAGTTGTTATATAACTAGAATATGATAAAATAATAACTTGTTATTACATAACTTGGTAAATATATAAATATTGATTAATTTATTGATTTAATATAAAACATGCCAGGCAAAATGTTTACTAACAATGTTTAGTTTATTTAATTTGATTACAAAAACTAATTATTATCTCTTATTAAAAGTGCATAGATTTGATTCATTAAGCACTTGTAGTATCACTAAAAATATAACTGATAATAGTTGACAACTAAAGTATGTTTGATATTCATATATAAATATTATTTTCAAAAGGAGTTTAAAATAATTATTTATTTTAATAATTAAAACTAATAATTAATGTTGAAAAATTTATTAATTGTAATGATCAAGTTGAAAAATTAAATTTATCAAGGGCTAAAATAATGCAATTTATTAATTTACAGCTAATTTTAGCGTCAATTTTGTTTTATGTAAGAAATAATTTATTTAAAATTAAATTAAAATTAATTTCAACTACTAATATCAAATATTTGTATGTGCATAGCAAAATTGTCAAGGTACTCGCGAGTTTAGAGTGGATCCAAATGGTGACCAATTCTTGAAAGATGGCCAACCATTTCGTTATGTTTCGGGAACTCTTCACTATTTTAAAGTGCCATCAGTTTTATGGTTGGATCGGATGACCAAATATAAAATGGCTGGACTTAATGCAATTCAAACGTATAAAAACATAACCCTGATGATTATTTAAGTACTTTTATATATATTTTTTTGGTTAAATAATTAGTTATATTGAATGGAATTCACACGAACCAGAGGAAGGGGTCTTTAGATGGGACGGTGACTATGATCTCATTAAATACATACAAACGGCACACGATTTGGGACTTTTAGTTATACTCAGAACCGGACCATTCATTGACGCCGAAAGAGATTTTGTTAATTAACTAAATAATTAATTAAAACATAAATTTAATTTTAGTTATATCTCAAATATAGGGAGGACTGCCTTATTGGCTGTTTTCAAAGGACCCGCACATGAAATTACGTACATCTGATCCGTCTTATATTAAAACCGTTGAAAAATGGTTTTCATTATTACTACCAAAACTGGTGCCAATGCTATACAAAAACGGTGGACCCGTTATAATGGTTCAGATTGAGAATGAATACGGAAGTTATGCCGCTTGTGATTATGAATATACGGCTCACTTAAGGGATTTACATCACAAATACTTTGGCACTGATATCCAACTGTTTACCACCGATGGAAATGGAGATTATTTTTTAAAGTGTGGTAAAATTGATAACGTTTTTTCGACCATTGATTTCGGTCCCGACTCGGATGTGGTCCAGTCATTTAAGGCACAGCGAGTGCATCAAGAGTTTGGTCCGTATGTTAACTCCGAGTACTATACGGGTTGGATAGACCACTGGGAACAGCCACACTCTACGGCCACTTCGGCACAGGTATGCAAAACATTGGATCAAATGCTAGCACTCAACGCATCCGTTAATTTGTATGTTTTAAAATTTTATTTTCAAACTCAAAACCTTTAGTTAATTAAATTTATTTATAACAGATATCCACTTCATGGCGGTACCAGTTTTGGGTTTGGTTCGGGTGCTAATGAGGACAACGACTCCCGATATATCCCATGTATTACTAGCTATGACTTCAACGCCCCGCTAACCGAAGATGGAGATCCAACACAAAAGTACTTTGATGTCCGACAAGTGATTGGAAAAGTAGTTTATAATTATATTTTTAATATACTTAAATTAATTTAAATAATTATAATTATTTGACAAGTACTTACCATTACCTAACGGGACATTACCGATGCCGGCGCCAAAGATGGAGACCAAACCAATAGTGATGACACCATTACTTAATATTTATGATGTGATTGAAACTCAATCACCAATTGAGTCCGTATTTCCACTAACTTTTGAAGAAATGGGAATAAAAGATGGTTTTATACTCTACTCGACAAACATCACAATCAATCCGTCAGATCCGGCCATTTTGACAGTTAATGGTCTCAAAGATAGGGCCCAAGTGTTTGTCAATAAAGTAATTAAAGTATAATTATTTAAAAAAAACTAAATAACATTAAAGTTTCAATTGTATAACAGAAATATGCGGGTACTTTAAGTCGGACACAAAATCTATACAAAATTGGTTTAGACATAGAAATTGGTTCACAACTGGATTTGTTTGTTGAAAATCAAGGAAGACTTTGTTACGGGATTCATATAAATGAATTAAAAGTATTATTTAAAACTTATAATAGTTTTTTTTACATTTAAATAGTTATTTAAATATTAATGTTATTTCAATAGGGAATTACAGGTAACGTCACATTAGGTCCGGAAGTGTTATACGATTGGAGCCATTACTTGGTGTTTAAAAATTGGACACAATATATGTCTCATATCGAAGAATATTCTGATATCTTAAGTGTAAATCGGATTGAAATCAAAGATAATTTAAATTATGAAAAGATTCCCACATTTTATTCATCGGACTTTGTTTTGCCGGACATTAAAGGATACCCTTTCGATACATTCCTACGACTGGAGGGTTGGCGTAAAGGACTGGCATTTCTCAATGGTTTCAATTTGGGTCGGTATTGGAGTGTTGGCCCACAACTCACTTTATATACCCCTAAACACCTGTTCAATGCTTACCCCAAATCAAACAAATTAATTGTATTTGAATTGCAAAGCAATGCAAACGAGAAAAGCGTTCAATTTGTTAGGAATAGTGTATTAAATGCTACCATTCCTTACGGATAACTATATTTTTTGACTAAATAATAATAATAAAATAAAATTTTGAAAACTTTGCATAAAATACTTTATTTATTTACTTTGTTAACTAATAGCAAGTATTGAATTAAATATATTTAGTTAAGGATTAGTTTGATTTAAAATAGTTTTTGAGTTTAAAAAAACATACAATTGATAAATAAGTCTACTACTCCTTAATGAATTGTTAGTTGTTTTTGTTAAATAAAAGTTTAATCAACTAAATATTAATTATTTGTACAGAAAATAAATTTATTTAATTAATAAAATATGTTTTACATTAATTAAATATTTAAAAATTTTAATAATATGTAACTAACACTTGATGATAAAAATAAAACTATTATTATATTTTTATGTTTATTAAACTCATTAAAACATAAAACATTTGCATAATTAAACATATTTAATTATAAAATTTATAAATTATTTATATCTAAAAATATATTTTATTCTTTGGGATTTGCATAGGTAATTTATTAGACTGGGAATATTATAAGTTAAATGTCAAATAATTTAAATTTGTTATTATAATAAAAATTATTAAACAAATGTTGTTAACTTATACTGTTAACTTAAGTACTATTGGATTTAAAAAAATTATTTTATGATATTAAATTGGTTTAACAATACTTTTAGAGAGATATCTTATAAATTATTATATTTAATAATTTGTAAATAATGTGTCAAAGACTTTATGATTAATTTTAGTGACTTTGCTCTCATATAGAGATTAAAGGGAAAAGTTTTTGTTTGTCAAGAGATATACTGTTTTATATCATTTTTGATTCAATTTTGCTTACATTTACAAAAATAAAATCAAACAATTAATGCAATTGAAAGTACAGTAAATTTACTAAAAATATGATTTTTAATTTAAACCTTTTGTTTTATAACAAATAAAAGAAATATGAAATTATCAATATAATTATATAATAGTAAGTTTTTTAAGATAATATTTTGAACGAATTTGAAATATAAGTAAAATTTATTTAAAAACTAAATAAAAATAATTATAAACTAATAATTCATTCAATTAACAATTATGAAAATTGTATTAATTTTATTCTTCAATATACTTTTGTTTAATGTAAGCTAAAAAACTTTTAATGCAATTAAATTAAATTATAATTAATTAATTTGTTTAGAGTTATTGCAAAAGTATCAATGAATTTATTATAGACTACAATACCAATCAATTCCTAAAAGATGGTCAACCCTTTCGTTATGTATCGGGTTCTGTCCACTACTTCCGGGTGCCGTCGGTCTTATGGTACGACCGCCTGTTGAAAGCAAAACAGGCCGGACTTAATGCCATTCAAACGTATAGTAAATAACATATTAGTTTATAAATAATTAAAACCTAAATTTAATAATTAAATAGTTATGTGGAGTGGAGTTCACACGAACCGGAGGAAGGGGTCTATAGTTTTGAAGGCGACAACGATTTGATTAAATTCTTACAAATTGCTAATGACTTGGGATTAGTTGTCATACTAAGGACCGGACCATTCATTGACGCCGAAAGAGATTTTGTAAATAGTTTTACATTTATTTTGTAATTTATAATTAATTGATTGACTATATGATGGTTATAAAAATTACCTTGTTCATAGGGAGGCTTTCCATATTGGCTGTTATCTAAAAATCCATACATGAAATTACGTACATCTGATCCGTCTTACCTACAAGTGATTGACAAATGGTATTCACTATTATTACCAAAACTGGTGCCAATGCTGTACCGAAACGGTGGACCCGTTATAACGGTTCAGATTGAGAATGAATACGGAAGTTATGCCGCTTGTGATTATGAATATACGGCTCATTTAAGGGATTTACATCACAAATACTTTAACAATAATGTGGTATTATTTACCACCGATGGTGACGGAGATGGTTATCTGAAATGTGGTGTAATTAACAACGTGTTCGCAACCGTTGACTTTGGTCCCGGTGCTAATGTTACCGAAGCTTTTGCGGTACAACACGTACACCAAGAATTTGGACCGTCGGTCAACTCGGAGTACTATACGGGCTGGTTAGACCATTGGGAACAACCACATCAAACTGTACCCACCATTAATGTTACCAAGACATTAGATGACATGTTAGCCGCAAACGCTTCCGTCAATTTGTAAGTTTAATCAATTAAAATCAATTTTCAAAATTAAAATAAATTAAATTTAGATACATGTTTCATGGTGGCACCAGTTATGGTTTCAAGGCGGGCACAAGTACCCAGGATAATAACGGTATACTGCCCTGTCCGACCAGCTATGACTATGACGCACCCCTTAATGAAGCCGGTGATCCCACTAGTAAATACCTGGCTATAAGAAATACAATTGGAAAAGTAAATTATTAATTATTATAATTAATGTAATAAATTATTTAAACTAAAATTGTCACAAAACCCAAGTACCTGCCAATGCCTAACGATACAATACCTACGCCGGCGCCTAAGATGGAGACCAAACCAATTGTCTTAAAACCAATTTTAAACATTTATGATGTGATTGCAAATCAAACACCAATTGAGTCAATACTTCCGCTCACTTTTGAAGAGTTAAGACAAAGAGAAGGGTTTATACTCTACTCGACAATCATTACATTCATACCATCAGATCCGGCAGTTTTGACAGTCAATGGTCTCAGAGATAGGGCCCAAGTGTTTGTCAATAAAGTATTTAAATAAACTTTATTTCAAATAAAAACAAAATTTAATTGTTTAATTGTATTACAGAAATATGCGGGTACTTTAAGTCGGACACAAGATCTATACACATTAGGACTGGACATAGAAATTGGTTCACAACTGGATTTGTTTGTTGAAAATCAAGGAAGACTTTGTTACGGAAACTCAATCAATGAGTTAAAAGTATTTTGAAAATATTTATATTAATTGAAATATTTATAAAATTGTGTTTAATTTAATTTAAAGGGAATTACAGGAAATGTAACAATAGGTCCTAAATTGTTAAAGAATTGGACCCATTATTTGGTGTTTAAAAATTGGACTCAAAGCATATCTGATATTCAAGATATATCTGAAATCTATACATCACTTCCAGATTTAACCACTAAATCTTCATTTGAAAAAATACCCACATTTTATTCATCGGACTTTGTTTTACCAGACATTAAGGGATACCCTTTCGATACATTCCTACGTCTGGAGGGTTGGCGTAAAGGACTGGCATTTCTCAATGGTTTCAATTTGGGTCGGTATTGGAGTGTTGGCCCACAACTCACTTTATATACACCTAAACACCTGTTCAATGCTTACCCCAAATCAAACAAATTAATTGTCTTTGAGTTAGAAAACACATCAATTGATAGAAAAGTTCAGTTCATTAAGTATAGCATTTTGAACGCAACCACTCCTTACTTGAATTAATATTAAATTTGAAATTACCCTGGTCATATTAAATTACTTAAACAAATAAAAAACTAATAATTAAATTATATTTTAAGAAATTATTTATCAATGATTTTCGTAAACAAATTTAACAATAAATAGTCTAATGATAGGCTATAATTTTGTGTATATATTACATATTTAGACATTAAATATTGACTATAAAAGTGTAGTCCCGATGACAACCGTGTGATCTATTCCAAGGCTAACTTTGCGGACAACGGCCGGTACGCACACCTGTATTGTCAAAACAAATTAAACAATTATATACAACAGTATTAAACAATTAGTTAATGTTAACAAACTTACCCTGAAAGGGAAAAACTGATCAGCGTAATGACCCAAACCTAAGCATCCTTTTAAATTTTTACCCCACATATAAAGGTCGCCCTTATCTGTCAAATAGTATTTAATTTCATTATTAAAGTGGTTATGAAAATAATGGTCAAAAAAAAGTGTTGATAACTTATAGTACTCACTGGTAATGGCAGCCAAATGGCTGAACGAGCCGTTCACTCTGACCACCCTTACGTCGGGATTGAAATTATTTTGACCAAACAATGGCATCGGTAGTAATGTAGGCTCTTTCAGGTAATCCACTTTAGGACCCATTCCTAGTATACCGTAACCCCAAACGTATACGTTTCCTAAATCTGTATATAAAATATAATTTTAATTAATTAAATAATTAATTTTGATAATTAATGTCTTATGTCTAACCGTTGACAAGTGTGCACAGAGAGCCGCCGGCGCACACGTTAACCACTTTACCGGCGATATTATTAAATTTAATATTTTTTGGTATATTTAACTGCTTTTCATTAGTAATCGTATGAAACTGTGAGTATTCAGAGTTACCCCAACCAAACACATCACCCTTTTCTGTAAAATAATTAATTAATTAAAATTACAAACAATTTATAAATTAATTCAATTGTTATAACCATTTATGGCGAGCACAGAGTCGGCAGCACTTGATAGTTGAACAATGTGTTCGCCATCGATGTCGCCCTTTACCCGAACGGGTATTCCCTGATTGCGATAGTGGCCTAACCCGGTCTGGCCGTCGGCGCCCCACCCGCACGAATACACCGAACCGTTTTGGGTTAGAAATAAGGTGTGATCCTGACCACAGACTATCTGTTCCCAAATAGTCATCCAAACATTATTACACAAACCAATTGATTACACAAAACAATCAATACATCAATAACTTTGTCGTCAATGCCTTTGACTTTAGTGATCCGTTGGGATGCAAAGTAAACCTCATTGTCGACCACTGGTCGGCCGCACTGTCCAAATGAGTTGTTACCTAAACTGTAAACTATAAACACATTTTAGATTTCAATTAATTAACAAACAAATTAAATATAAATCAAAGTATGGCTTACTTTCGCCAGCGCTGGTCAAACATACGGTATGCGATCGGCCGCACGACACCCGAACCACCCGATCCTTATCGGCGATCGGCAGTTTGATGGCCACGGGTTGAAACACAGCCTCCAATGGTTTGGCTTTAGGTGTGGGCGCCGATTGATAGCCTAATTGGGAGTCAGTGTTTATACCGCAACCAAACAATCGGTGAGACGAGTCCTTTACCACCGCTGCCATCACCTGATCAAACAGTTAACCAATAAGTAATACATTAGTTAATATCTTAAGAAACTTTTTTTTGGCAATTATTACGGTAAACCCGAAGCCAGCGGCCACATCCAAGACGTTAGTGTACGGGTTAACAAAGTTAGACTTCATGGGCGCCGCTCGGATTTCAATGGGCGGTGGCGTTGGTTTGCCTTTGAATTTAGTCCGCCTTATAAGCGACAATCGGCCCAACGCTCCGCCGCCCGAATACCCCCAACAGTAGACCAGTCGCCGACGTTTGGCCGTCAGTCTGTCGCCCGATGTGTACTGAAACACAGGCATCGCTTCCACTTCTTGCGGGTCCTGTCCTCGCGGTATCGCTCGAGCCATCAGTCGTATTGACACTATATTGTGGCCACATTTGACCGCCGATTGGACACAACGTGTGGCGCAAACGGCTTTTGTGGACAACATTTTTTCGGTCAATCAATGCATTTGTTGTCAAATAAAAACAAAATGTGTTAAACATGTGATCAAACAGTTATAAAAATGTATAACAAAAAGGTCTAAATCTTCGGTATATTTAATGTTTAATATTTATAAATTAAAGTAAGCGGAGATTTGATACCTTTCTATGTTATAAAACGTGTTAAATAATTAAGTTGTGGGACCTGTGCTGCCATATCCAGGCATTATATTTGATGATTAAATCAGTTTTTAATAAGATTTTAAAAATTAATTATAAAAAATATTTTTTAAATACAAAAATTAATGTCAATGTTATGTATAATTTATAAATTTGAAAATAAATAGATATATTTAATATAATTACAAATTTAGCCCTAATCTAGATATTTAAAAAACATATTTTAATAAATTTGTCAAAATTAGAGCAAAACTTTTGATTTTTAATTAACTTTTTTTTATAAATAAATTACTTTATAACAAAATTTATAAATAATTTTTTAACAAAATAGTTTTAGTTTTGTATAAAAAGTTAGTCAAAATTATTTAATTAAAGTTTTTATTTCATTAGACTATGATTTACTGGACACTAGTTTATGTGGTGATAGTTGCCGGGTGTTTGACTACTGGCGGGTCAGCCCAAGCGTGTAATTGTAGTAAATCTGGCGGTGGTTTTGAGCATCAATTATGTGGATCAGATTTTGCACTCAAAATTCATGTCAAATCGGGTTTAATCAAGATTGACGACCACTACGGCTACTATAGGATCCGTATAAAACAAATCTTTAAATTTGATAACATATGCGAACAGGCGTTCAAAGAGTTAAGACTATATACCAGTTGTGAATGCGATCCTAAGTTTGTCAAACACTTGGATTATCTCATCGCCGGTCACGTTAGGAATGGTTCCCTCGGTTGGTGTGATACTTGCGATTACCAGAAACTATGGCTGTATTTAACTTTACAAGAAAAAGCAACCTGCTATTCATTTAATAGCAAATCTTGTCATGGTATTTATGGTAATCAAGATATTTTGTATGGCAATGAGAAAACTATTGCTAATAATACAAGTACTATAAGTGCTAATTATATTTAATTGTAATTTA